>ML812904.1:44296-60725 GCA_009831015.1 Picea engelmannii | reverse complement strand
TGCGCTAATTCCACTGAAATTTCTGATGAATTTTCGGTAGAAACTAGCCAAACCATGAAAACTTCTCACCTCGAAAATATTTCTCGGTGATGGCCAATTCTTGATCACTTCTACCTTCTCTGGATCCATCCTCAATTCATTCGCTGATATGACAAATCCCAGATAGATGAGCTCTATCTTCATAAATGAGGACTTCTTCATATTAATCAACAGCTTCTCCTGTTGTAGCTTTCTCATCACAATGGCCAAATGTTTCAAATGCTCAGCCTTTGTCTTACTGAATATCAATATATCATCCAGATATACGACGACAAAATTTCCGATGAATTCCCTCAGGACTTCATTCATCAATCTCATAAATGTACTTGGTGCATTTTTCAAGCCAAACGGCATGACTAGCCACTCATACAGTCCTTCATTTTTCTTGAAGGCTGTCTTCCACTCATCACCTTCCCTCATGCGAATCTGATGATATCCTCTTTTCAGGTCAATTTTTGAAAAAAAAATTGCCCCACTCAGCCAATCCATCAGATCATCCATTCTCGGCAATGGAAACCTGTACCTGATGGTTATCTTGTTGATCGCTCTTGACTCAGTGTGTATTCTCCAACCTCCATCCTTATTTGGACTAAGCACTATTGGAACAACACACAGACTCAAGCTTTCTCTGACTAATCCTTTGTCCAACAAATCCTGGACCTGGTTCTTTACCTCCTCATTTTCTTGCGGCGTCAATCTGTACGCAACTTTGTTAAGCAAACTCGCTCTTGGTATGAGGTCTATGTGGTGACTCACACTTCTCATCAGTGGCAACGAATGAGGTAATTTGTCCATGATGATGTCCATGAACTCTCCCAGCAGTTCCTGAATCTCATCTGGTAAGTCGTCCACTCTTGTGCTAGTCAGAACAATTCTCGGCTTTCTGACTACAAAGAATTGTGTATCTTCATTCTTCTCAACCTCTGTAAGAATCTCCTTCCCACTCATGAGAAGTATTGTGTTACTTACTTCTGGTTTCACCTCCTTATCTTTTATTGGAAGCAACCTGTGTGTCCTCCCATCCTTCTCCAGAGTATATGTGTTCATTCTCCCATCATGAACCACATTTTTGTCATATTGCCATGGTCTACCCAGCAATAAATGACATACATCCATGGGAATAACATCACACAGTATTTTATCATTATATCCTCCTATCTTGAATTCAACTAAACATTGTTTAGTGACACTCACCTGATGTCCCTTCTGTAGCCATGAAACTTTATACGGACTCGAGTGATCAGTCGTCTCCAGATCTAGTTTCTCCACCATCTCGGTTGAAACAAGATTATCTGTGCTACCACTGTCAACAATAACCTTGCATTTCCAGTCCTTGGCTTTGCAAGCTGTCCTGAACAGTCTAGTCCTTTGGACTGAGTTTTCCACCTCCTTCTCGGGTGTCAAAAGGACTTTATTCATCCCAAGCGATCTTCGGCCTTCTGCATCTTCAGTCTCAACATCACGCTTCTGTGCTTCAGTGATGTGAGCTTCTTCGATGTCCTTCTTTTTCTCTGGACACTCAAATGACCTGTGCCCATTCTTTCCACATGTTAAACATGTGATAACTCCACCTCGACCTCTTCCCCTACCTATGGTACGACGAAAAGTATTAGCGTCATCATAATCTCCCTTTTGCTCATTATGTTGTCCTCTTTGTTCAACATCTGGTTGTTCTCGCTGTGAGGTTCCACCTCTCTCAACCTTACCCTGAGGTTTCTTCCATTCCTCCTTGGGCTTCTGATATTTCTCCTGGGCAACTGCCTTGCTTCTGGGCTGAATTCTGCCTCGCCCTCGCTGACCTTGCTTACGGATCAGCTTTTCTTCATCTTTCAGAGCCATCTGATAAGCATCTTCCACAATTTTGATGGTAACCATGCTTAATTCATCCTGAATGTCATATCTCAGACCATTCAGATATCTGGAAACTTTCTCATCATCGCTCTCCCGATGACTTGCTCTGATGTTCAGTCGGTAGAATTCTTCAGTGTATTGTTTCACTGTCATAAGCTTATGTCTCAAGTTCTGCATTCTCCTGAATAGTGTGATCTGATAGTCCCTTGGGATGAACTTTGCCTTCATCTTCGCAATCATTCGATCCCAGCTTTTAATCTTTTTCTTGCCTTTGGAACGTCTGTCTGCTTGAAGCTCGTCCCACCATAATGTTGCATGTCGTTTCAAGCGTGTGACAACATGTTTGACTTTCTTGTCCTCTTCGATATATTCATAATCGAAGTAGGTGTCATGAGCTCTAATCCAATCTAGCAACTCTTTTGCGTCCAGATTTCCTTCGTAAACTGGAATGTCCATCTTAGCCTTTGCGCCCATTCTGGAAATGGCTTTGATCAACTGCTCGGTTGATGAATCCTCCGCTGTGACCTATTCTTCATGTCCAGCTTCCTCTTCAACTTCAGAATCACTAAGATCCCCTGCACCAACTCCGCGTCTCTGAGATGTCTCCATATCTTCTAATCTCGCTCGGAGATCTCTCATTTGTCTTTCCATTTCTGTATTTCCTGTTGGCCTGCCTCTTCTTCGCACCTCCTTGTCTTCTGGATCAGGTGACTGCCTCTCTCTTCTCGACAGCATGGTGAATCTTTCTTCTCTGCTACATAAAGAAAAGATATTCCCGCTCTGATACCACTCTGACGCAGACGCGCACCACCCTCACAGGCACATCCGCTCACACAGGACCTTCCTCTCTTCTCGGCCTGAAGAAATCAAAGGTTCTCCTAATTCCCTATCGGGAATCTTGCTACCCACAGATTCTCTCCTCGCGTGATCCCCTTCTTTGACTTCTCGGAGGATCAGAACTCACGACTTCGTCAGTCCAAAGGTTATACACTGGGCTCTCAGATCCCCGAGACCCAAGGTTAGTCAACTCACTGACTTTCCCCTACGGGATTTTGCTACTCACGATATCAACCTTTTGGTTCTACAACCTACGATACCTGAGGTACCGAGGCTCCGATGCGCACGTGTGACTTGACCCGTCCACACCCGTCACTTCTCTCGGGACTTTCATCCTATCGCTACCTCGCTCCCTCGCGACATCGCTACTCGTGAGGTTAAATAATTTCACCGTCAACTTTCGAGGTCCGAGGTGCCGAGACTCGCAACCTCGCTTCCTCACTTCCTCGCAACTTCGCTTCCCAATACTTGGGCTCTCCACTCACGAGTTCCCAAGTTCGCGAGATCCTTCGATCTCCGCCACCTGTCCTTCCCAGATGAACGTTCTGGATCCTCTCGCCACTTCGCTACCCTCGCGTCTCGCGACTTCACGACTTTCGCTACCAGATCTTCAACACCCTTCTCACGAGGTCCTGATGGGCAATCTCATGAATAATCCAACAGCCCTCACCGACTTGGATCGACGGCTCTATCCGTTCCTGAGCTTAGAAACTTTTCGCATTGTGCCGATAACTTTCCCGTACCTTCCCGAGATCCAACGATCCTCAGAATCTCGCGAGATCTCCTCAGAGGGTCTCGACCGTCCATTCTCCCTGAGAATTCTACGCACTGAAACAAGTCTTTTCCTCCTCCAAACCTTGTTCACCTGTGCGCCAACCTTCAGTACATTCTCAAACTCTTCAAAAACACTTCTCCGATAAGTCCTTCGATGAACTCGAAGACTCTATCCCTCCTGAACTTCTTTCACGACTCCAAGTCCTTAGAAATAAGTCTTTTTTCTCGCACTCCTTGTGGCAGCTATTCAACAACTCTCCAGTGTTGAATCCCTTCGACTCTGCGCAACTCCTGCAGCAGCAGTCTTTGATTACCTTTGCTCAGAATCACAACTCTGAGACTTCTTCTAGCCTGCACACACCTTGCACGGCTCTATGCCTAAATGCACCTACGAAGAGATGAGAACAAACGTTTCCTATAAGTGAACCCTTCTGTCAATGCACTCCTTGCGGATAATTCAACTGCACTCCTTGCAGGAATTCTCTGGCTCACGTAGAGAAACAATTGAAACTCATTCACTCTCCTTATCATACTTCAATTCTACCATTAAATCACATACACATCATATAAAATAAAATGCATGACAGAAAGAAAAACATCCATGAGCATAATATCAATACACAGAGAAAACAACACAAACCATGAGATTGAATCAACTCTTTCTATTAATTCAATGTATGTACATGGGTGTTCTTCATACAGTTCTCTACATGATCTTCTCTTCTTTCTCCTGTTTGATAATAATGTTACAACAATACAATGAGGGTGTCTATATCCGTTTTCCCTCTTGGAATCTAGAGCTATCAAATCGAGAATTAAATATTCTATCTACTTTACATTAACTATCTTAAATGCCTCATCTACCTAAGGACGAGAGCTATCCGCTCAAGGTCCATTACAATATACAAAGTGCGCTTTCATAAATGGGTCATTTAAGATATGCGCAACAATCCCAAAGTATTTTCAAAATTTGGGTTGATTTATCCAGTTGATCTCCGCTTGAGGTGTTGGCTCGCTTGATGAGTTGGTGATGCTCCTGCATCACAATGTCTTCACTATTATAATAGGATTGATTTCAATATATATATATATATATATATATATATATATATATATATAACCAAAACCCTCCTAGCTCAATACCTTCTTCCACTCACTCTCAAAACTCTAAATTTACTCTCCCTTTCTATCCCTAGCCCCCAAACCAATGGTGTCACCTCCAACAAACACACATCCACTCAATGCTTATTATCACGTTTTCAAATGTCAAGATACATTCTTAGCATTGTTTACCAATCAATGCTACTCTACATCTAAAGACCCAACCATAGATCCTTTCCCTCCCTTAGATCCAAAAGTCATTTCTTTATCAAACCCTAGCAAGACATGCCCATCTCTCCTCCTTCTCACCTAGGATAACACACTTCAATTTTCTAACTTATTTTTAACTTATAATTGTACCACATTAAATACCAACTAATCACTATCATACTTGACAATGGTAGTCAAAAGAACCTAACCTCCAACAACTTTGTGCAACATTTATACCTTCCCACTACCCCCATCCCTATCCATATTATTTTAATTGGATATAGAAATGTGGTCCTCTCCTACTAATTAACCAACAATTAGTGTTGTTGTTTTTCATTGCCTCCTTCAAAGATATCATCTATAATGACATGTCCTCACTTGATTGTTTCTATCTCAACATTGGTATACCATGCCAACAACATTGTTAGGCTCTTTATAACACTCACCATAATACCTATACTCGTACAAATATGATAGGCATATAAATTAACTACTACTACTATTCCCCTTTAAGTACTATTCCTCTTTTTCAACGTGTAGTTTACCAACTCAACATACATAAATGTCACATCTTACATATTCTTTCTCACACTATTACTACACCACCACTTACAAAATTGACTTTTTCTTAACCCTCTTTTTAGATGAGTTCTTCAACATTTATTTGAAGGGGAGGGGCATGTTAAGTTATAGAAAAATTCCTATATTATGTATAAAATCCCTTATTAAATCCTAGATATTGAATTATTACATTTCTAGTGTTATATATCTTACAACTATTCTATATTTATAACTCACCAATACTTCCCCACATTCGTGGATAGTAACACAAGGTTTGAACTCGTGACCTCCCCTTACCAAGAGAGTATGCCTCTTACCAATTGTGCTATCCCATGAGGCTTAAAAAAAAAAAGAGATTTCAAAAACATTAAAAAGTAGAAAATATGTTTCCCCTATTAAAAAGAAAAAGTGAAAGTTAAAAAATGTAAGCTGAAATAATTAGCCTACTCATATATCATGTTAGGTTCAATTGTGTCGATGTAATTCCTTGCCTCCAATCATGAGAATATTTGTGTGCCAACCATATTCCATATTGTATTCTATCTTAAGACACGTCTGTAAAGAAAGGATGTAAACTAGCACATGGACATGCAATAATACAATTGTTCCCTCACACAATAGAATAATTGGCAAAGATCCTTTTTCTGTGGAAAATTTTGTGTGGGATGCCCGAAATAAATTGAGAAGGCTTTTGATTTCTCCTTCCGTATAATGTATCAGCAATCAATATCTACACATAGAACTTGAACAAGGGCATTTGGCAACAAGCACGAATGAACTTGAACAAGGGAGTTATTGATAAAATGTGGATATATATCGGAAGACACTGGGTATCCATGTAGTCTAATTGTTCAAAACCCCAAGGCAGTTGAGTTTAGATCAGTAACAACGTTCTCGCTCCCACATCCAATTGGTTTTTCATTTTTACCCCTCAGGTTGGAGGGTTTTAGTTTTCATTTCCATGCTCAAGGTTTTATGGGTTTTGATTTTGAGAAATATGTTTTTTAGGGTTTGCATTTCAAGCATCCATGTTTATGAAACACATATTTTTTTTTTTAAATTAAAACATGATTTTGATAATAGCAATTGAAAAAAACAAAAGGATTTTAGAAAAAATAAGAACAAAAAAATCTCTACCTCAACAATGTTTCCCACCCAAGATAGTTGTGTGATGCTCGTCAACTAGGGAGGTTCTATGATAGATTGGATGGTCATGTCATCAAGGGGTGGTAGGGTGGTGTTCTCCAAATCACATATGTTTTTTGTATCCCAAGAGATCTCTCTCACTATCATGTGCAATACCTACCAAATGCCATGTGCAATACCTACCAAATGTGTTTGGGAGTGCTTGGGAGTTTAAATGACATTAATGCTCATGGTTGAGCATGGTATGCGATATGAATGCAAGATACAATCCTAGTCCCTCATATTATACATAGAATAAATCCTCTCTTATATGGATATCTACAAAAATGTACAATTCTGAATTGTTCTTTATATCATGGTTTTTAACACCTTGGAATTAACTCAAAAAAAAATAAAAAAAAAATGTAGTTATATTTTTATGGAAATTTCTTTATTTTTTAAGGGAAAGTTGAACTCTCAATATTTAAAATTTTAATGAGACTTAATAATAAAATGAACAACTTATTATTTAAAACTTAATTGCATTATTCTGAATATCTCAACAAAACATAATGCATTTGAAATTCTCAAATATACATATTATTAACTTTTATTAAAATTAAAATTTGTTTAATAATAATTAATCCTTAATATTCAAATAAATAAATAAAAACATTTTATGTAACATTTTCAATAATGAGTATTTAAGTTACTCATATTATTTGAAACACAATTATTTTACATATTTTCATTCCAAATTAAAATTAAAATTAGCATTTCAAATTTGATCAGAGTGTAGGTTTCCACAGAGCTTAAAATGCATGTGCATATAAATTATACTCATGAGATTGAAATATATGTGCCATGGGCTTCAACATTTTCTGAAGTCTCAAATAGAAGCTTTGTATATACTTCAAAAACTGTTTTTTTTCCTCCGAATGGAGAAATTGAATATAACAAACAAAGATTCGACAAAGGTCCACCTTATCAGTTCCATTCGCAACATGTAGCATTAGATACATCTTATCGAGTGTTGTAACAAATATTGAAATTTTGGCTTTCGGTCACTTAAGAGAATGAATGGAAGCATTGGTAGTGGAATGACCGCATACACCGAGCATTAAGCCACATGGAGAAAAATTTCACGAGTCCGGGTTTTTTGTCGTCGGGGATTTGGCCAATGCATATATCCTAATAACTACAGCCCCGATCCCCGAATTCACTAAAGTATTAAAGGATAAGCCAGGTTAATTAAAGAATAAGAAAGATTAATGTTGACAAGTCTCATTGGGATTTCGCGACTCGAACTGCCTTCGTGCTTTAAGTTTCAAGTTTGTGATTTCTGAAACCCCAAAAGCTTGTGTTTTAATTGTTCTTAATCACAAAGCTAAGATTGTTTTAAATTTTAATCAATCCCATCACAATTTCACAATTTGGGATTTCTTGCGTCAAGTGTTATCGAAGTCCCGACACTTAAATCCATGAAAGGTTAAAGATTAATTGCTAATCATGATTAATTAAGAGATTAAGACAAATGATTATCGCCTAATTAATCCCATCATGATTAAGGATTCCTTTCATGTCATAACTCTTTAATACATGATACCCAAAACCCCGAAACCCGAAAACCTGAAATCGGGACTCCAGTCATATGCAAAAAACGACCTTGGGAAAAAAAAAAAACAGTTTTCTTAGCCTTGGGGAGGCCATTTTATGCGTTCGAATAGTCGATCGACATCTAAAGATTCTAATATTTCTAGTGGTTTATTCATAATTTCATTTGGATCTTGTGAAGGCAGTCAAAATTCTCCCGCAAGATGAGGTTCGTTTTCAGAAATGTGGCATTTTTTTACTGTGTTGAGTCATCATTTTCAAATGATGATTCTGAGTGATTGGAGGATAATTTTGAGAAATGGTTAGAGGTTTTTGTGCCTAACATATATAATATCAAAATCCTCTCTCATGTTTCCTAAAAGTTTCACATATTTGAAGAATCGAATCCATCTCCGAGCCCTAATTTTTGGATCTCATATTTTCCGGTTTTGACACATGTTTGTAAAATGCAGATATGAGGAAAATGAAAATGGATCTCAAGGAACTGAGAGAGGTTTTTTATTAGAATAAACAGATGCACAAAATACTCTTTCAGTTTATACACATATGTCTCTATTCGAGAGATACAAAGACGTAACTGCGGCCCTAGTTTTCGGCAGTTTGGCCCATTTTCTATGGAAAAAAGTTTCAAGAATTGGTTGTAATTGTTGTTATCTTTTAGATTAGAGAGGATTTAGACCTCAATACATATATGCGGAATATTTGTAAAAGAGTGGGAGAGGAGTAGTACTCCTGGGCTGTAGCACTTGTTATCATGTTTAATAGAAGAGTGCAGAGCATTTTTTATCTATATCAGAGATTCTTGTGATTTTGTTTGCAAAGAATGTCTTATTGCTTCGTTTTCACATCATTTCACTTAGTTTTATTTCCATTTGCTTCCCGATTTGTAACTGTGTTTGTAATGGAATTCATCTATTTGTTAGATGCTCTGTTGCTGGACAGGTTATAGGTTGTTTCTTGCAGAGATATGAAGGTTCATAATTCATTCTTGCTAGATGCTATGTCCCAACTATCTCTTTCCACTAATTTATGCTTTGAATTCACTCATTGCTAAGTGCTCCTTGCATTTTGATATGTTTTCTCTTTATTCTGCTGCCATACTTTTTATAAATCCTTCCCTCTGTAATCAGCTTCTATCTCGCCTCTGCTCCATGGATTTCCATTGCTGAAACACTCGTATTACTTGCTTGATCATTTGACTCCATGCCTAATGGACTACTTTCCGGTCCAACCCATCAACCCTAAAAATCCAAAACTTTATGTTACCCACAGATCTGCGCACTATTAATCCTATTGAATATCCTGTTGTGACATATTTTTGAGAGATCCCTCTCGGGTTGGAAGGGGTAGTCTCCAATCAAAAGTTGTTTGAGGCTATCTCGGAATTTACTTGCATGCAACCCAAGTCAAGTCTAAGTGACAAAATTTATTTCATTTAAAATGTTCTAAGGCTTGGCTCTATTACAGCCTAGAACCAACTCTTGTGACAACATTTTCTGGCGCCGTTGTTGGGGACGGAGGAAAGAAGTTATATTCCCTGGGATACGACAAAAATTTCAGATCTATTTCTTGATGGTGAACAAGGGATAGGCATTCAATTGGTTGTGATCATTCACTTGGCAAGTCCTTGGTTCGAAGACTCTACATGATTCACTAGCAACTCCACTGGTCTCAAAATTTTGGATTCGTTCGCCGCTCGGATTGCTGCAAGGTTTTCTCCTCTGGACTTTGCAAATGTTTATGGTTTTCCAAACATTGTTCCAGACATTAAATTTTGGGAATATGTCCTTCCTAAATTTGGAGAATATGAGGACGACAATCTCGCCCAACACTTGTTTGAATTCCACAAGCTCATGGATGAATTAAATATACATCATGAAGATGTCCTCATGAAACTGTTTATGTTTTCATTGGAAAGAGATGCTAGAATCTAGTATAAATCTTTACCTCATTCCAATATTCCTTCATTGAAATATTTTCACATACTTTTTCATCAGCATTGTAAAAGAATCTATTCAGCTGAAATACTTTTTGAAGATTGTTGTAATATAGAATTTATAACACAAATAGATCAAACACATCTGCTTGAAGAGGAGGAAGGAATATCATAAATTTCTCAAGTCGATGAAGATAATCAGTATGAAGAAGAGTTGGCTGATAAAAAAATAGGATATGATAGCTCTTGTGATCACATTCAAGAAGAATATATTCAACATCATGGTCAACATGCAGAAGAGAAAGAAAACAATAGTTGCTTGATCCAGAAATTGCCTAGACCACCTCCTCCTTTAACAGAAGAAGAGATAGATCTGCTCCTGAATAGTCATGTTGCAACCACTGCTTACATAGATCTGTAGCATTCACATAGTTCTGGACATGTGAGTGAAACTTCTTCTATTACTCAAAAATGCAAATCTAAGTTTAAATCATGACAACCATGGAACTTTAGAGGAAGTTACTAAACCAATTTATGATGATGATTTCCGGCCAGAGGATCACCTTGTAGACACTGTTTTGTTTCATGAAGAAGATAGGGTTGTCATGTTTAATAACCTTGAGGAATATTTGTTGTTCGAAGAAACTTTAGACTATGATTTGGAGGAGTGTGGATCTGAGATAGATAGCTTCACGATTGATATTCCTAGCATTTGTCTGACTGATGACACTCCTGAGTTATCTGAGGAACATGTTTATGATGAATATCCAGAAGAACAAGAAGAGAAGATTTATTTTTCAACACACACGAAAATTTACAACAGTCCTCCTTTGTTTGATGAATGTGGTGAAAGTGTTTCTGAAGATGATGAGTAGCAAGAAACTTTGGTTCAACAGGAAAGCAATCAACAACATCATGAAAGAGATCAGCCTATGTATGACAGCTACCAAGAAAATCTTTGGATAGCGGGTGAAGGACATGAGGGGTTACTGAAACAATTGATCTCTCCTCCTTGTTTAGCAACCATTGAGCGACAAACCAGTAAGTTTCAATGTGACATTTTTGCACCAGTGGAAGAAAAAATCAGCAATGGAAAAAGTGTGCAAAAAAATTTCAGACAGCTTTCCCAACAAGAGGAAGTATGGATTAATTGTGAAAGTGGTATATATCTTCCCTTTTACGATCCAGTAGCAGTTTATATGGAGTCAAAATGGGGGACTGGATTAATTATTTCCAACTTCTTGAAGTCTGAATTTCAAAACTATAAGTACCTGCTCCTAGGGCATGTTTTGAAATTTGCAGCTGCTCCTGTCATCCTTTTTCTCAAATATGAAAGTATAAATAAGTTTGTTAGTCGGATACTCGCTTGGTTGATTTCGAGGTTTTCCTATACTTGAAAAAAGCAGTGATATCGGTTAGAGTAGGTGATGTAAATAAATAAGCTCGACTTTGAGCACTAGAGTACAACAATGGTTTTCAGTATGTTTCCGGTTTAGTTTGGAATCCAGTATGGTTTTGTATAAAGCATTACGACTCCACATCCCAATGAATGCATAAGTGGTTTTTTGTTTCGGAAAGGTGCAAGTAAAGTGACAGATTTCAAATCTTGATAAGGATGATTTCAGGTTGCCCAATGGATGAAGGCACGTGGTTTGCTATTCTTGGTGCCTTGTAGGAAAGCACCATCCCTTGATGGAGCCTCTGTTGTAACAAATATTGAAATTTTGGCTTGCAGTCACTTAGGAGACGGAATGGAAGCATTGGCAGTGGAACGACCGCATACACCGAGCATTAAGCCACATGGAGAAAAATCTCACGAGTCTGGGTTTTTTGTTGTCGAGGATTTGGCCGACGCAGATATCCTAATAAATACAACCCTGATCCCTGAATTCACTAAAGTATTAAAGGATCAACCGACTTAATTAAAGAATAAGAAAGATTAATGTTGACAAGTCTCATCAGGATTTCGCGACTCGAGTTGCCTTCATGCTTTAAGTTTCAAGTTTGTGATTTTTGAAACCCCGAAAGCCTGTGTTTTAATCGTGCTTAATCACAAAGATAAGATTTTTTTAACTTTTAATCAAACCCATTGCAATTTCGTGATTCGGGATTTCTCACATCAAGTGTTATCGAAGTCTTGACACTTAAATCCATGAAAGGTTAAAGATTAATTAAGAGATTAAGACAAATGATTATCGCCTAATTAATCCCATCGCGATTTCATGATTTGTGATTCCTTGCATGTCATAACTCTTGAAGACATGATACCCAAAAACCTGAAATCTGAAAACCCGAAATCGGGACTCCAGTCATATGCAAAAAACGGCCTTGGGAAAAAAAAACATTTTTCTCAGCCTTGGGGATGCCATTTTCTGCATTCGAATAGTCAATCGACATCTAAAGATCCTAATATTTCTATTGGTTTCTTCATAATTTCATTTGGAGCTTGTGAAGGCATTCAAAATTCCTTCGCAAGATGAGGTTCGTTTTCAGAAATGTGGCATTTTTTACTATGTTGAGTCATCATTTTAAAATGATGATTTTGAGCGACTGGAGGATCATTTTGAGAAATGGTCAAAGGTTTTTGTTCCTAACACATTGAATATCAAAATAATCTCTCAGTTTTCCTACAAGTGTCACATATTTGGATAATATAATCCATCTCCGAGCCCTAATTTGTGGATCTCATATTTTCCTATTTTGACACATGTTTGTAAAATGCATATATGAGGCAAATGAAAATGGATCTCAGGGAACTGAGAGAGGTTTTTTCTTAGACTAAACAGATGCACAAAATCCCCTTTACATTTATACACATATGTCTCTATTCGAGAGATACAGAGCCGTAACCGCAACCCTATTTTTCGGTAGTTTGTCCCATTTTCTATGGCAGAAAGTTTCAAGAATTGGTTGTAACTATTGTTATCTTTTAGATTAGAGAGGGTTTTGACATCAATACATATATGAGGAATATTTGTAAAATAGATGGAGAGGATTAGTACTCCTAGGCTATAGCACTTGTTATCATGTTTAATAAAAGAGTGCAGAGCATTTTCGATCTATATCAGAGATTCTTGTGATTTTGTTTGCAGAGAATGTCTTATTGCTTCGTTTTCACATCATTTCACTTGGTTTTATTTCCATTTTCTTCCCAATTTGTAACCGTGTTTGTAATGGAATTCATATGTATGTTAGATGCTCTATTGTTGGACAAGTTATAGGTTGTTTCTTGCAGAGATATGAAGGTTTAGAATTCATCCTTGCTAGATTCTTTGTCCCAACTATCTCTTTCCACTGATTTATGCTTGGAATTCACTCATTGCTAAGTGCTCCTTGAATTTTGATATGTTTTCTCTTTATTCTATTGCCATACTTTTTATAAATCCTTCCCTCTGTAATCATCTTCTATCTCGCCTCTGCTCCATGGATTTCCATTTCCGAAACACTCTTATTACTTTTTTGATCACTTGACTCCATGCCCAATGGACTACTTTCTAGTCCAACCCATCAACCCTAAAAACCCAAAACTTTATGTTACCCACAGATTTTCCCATTGTTAAGCCTATTGAATATTCTGTTGTGACATATTTTTGAGAGATCCCTCTCGGGTTGGAAGGGGCAATCTCAGATCAAAAGTGGTTCGAGGTTATCTCGGAATTTACTTGCATGTAACCCAAGTCAAGTCCGAGTGACAAAATTTATTTCATTTAAAATGTGCTAAGTCTTGGCTCTATTATAGCCTAGAACCAACTCTTGTGACAACATTGAGAATATAGTCGAACAAGAAATCACATACGATTAACACTTTGGATCAGATTTGTGGCTAGAGAGGCATAGGTTCAAGGACTGTCATGATGACCAAATTATTTATTTCATTGTTGGTGAAATTGTAGCCATCTCTGTATTTGTAACCATGATGGACAACTCTTGTGATGTCAAAATCATGTTTCTTAGAAGAGACAGGAACATTGTTGTCTGGTCTGAGAAGCTCCCAATTGATTTATTTCATTAACTCATTGGCCATGCCATGGATGTGATTGAGAGCGTCTTCCTATGTTTCTCCATGATTATCATTCATATAACAATATATACATGAAGCTTCTTCTCCACGGGCCATGTCCGCCTACATTCACCATGTTATGCCAATGTCAATATCGACATTTTGTAAACCTAGTACAAAATCAATTGGGCAATGCAATGGAAGACTTTTTCTATTTACATTGGGTTTGATATAGGCAATACCCAGTAGCAATGAGTGTCACCTTTAAGTCGAAGGATTCCAGATGCCAAGCCATTGAACCTTGATGGAAAGCGAATTTCTTGCACAATGTGGTGAGGAAGGGGTACGTCTAGTGTGAGGATGGGTTGCAATACAGATATGTGATAACCGAAACTAACTTTTCCGTTCTCATAGTACTCCTCAAACATTGGCAAACAACCACTAGATATCCACTCCACTTATTTCATATACGAATCAATATAGGCCTCTAATGTCCCTTTCAAAATAAGAGCTCCAGAGAGGAGGCTTAATGGTCTAAACCACCCCGTTAGACTATAGCCAGGGCCAAAGAGGGGTAAACAGGGTTACTAGAGGTCACTCCAGTCACAGGTGTTATATTCGGAAAGTGACATTGAGCTAAAAAGGGTTAAAAGAGATTTTAAGTCAGTATGAGCTAAAAATAGAAGTCAATAGTGAATTAGGGTTTCAACAGTGATTTAGGGTTTTGGAATTCAACAGTGAATTAGGGTTTCAGCATGATTTAGGTTTTTGGAAAGCTATAAAGGAAGGGTCAGTGACCTAATTCATCATTATGCAGATTATGACTTGTCATTGAGGAGAAGAGGTGCATCTCAGGAGAGATATTTGAGTGTATTCCAGGAGGAAGACACCAGTTGGCTGATTTCGGTGTTGAAAGACACACCCTAGTCACCGGGAACATCATCCAGGTATTCCATCATTCTTCATTGATTCTGCAGTGCTCCCATATTCCAGGTATTATCTTTTAGTTGCTTATTTGTATTCTGGCTAAGATCCTTTTTTATTTTGATATAGACGAGTGTTGTTATTTTATTCATCCGCAGTTGCTTATTTGTATTTCGACTAAGATCCTTTGTCTGTTGATCTAGTCAAGTATTGTTAGTTTATTCAGCTGCATTTGGCCATTTTGTAATCCATAGAGATATCATAATACAAACTTTGCAGTCCTTTGTCGCGTTTATTATTTGTATGATCATTTATATGTTGTAAACATTTGATCCTATACACACACTAGCAGTGTTTCCTAGACTATCCAAGTCAAGAACATTACAGTGGTATCAGAGCTTTAGTCCTGCCAGCCTGTGACTAAAGACAATGAGTGCATTAGAAGACCCAGAGGGTCGTGAACACGTAGGTGACGAATATGTCACTTACAATAGGCATCAGGAAAGAAGGCATAGGCTTGATTTCCCCCCTTTTCCTCCTAGATCAGAAGACGAGGAAGAGGCACACAAAGAAGCAGAGAGAAGGGCAGAGCGTGAGGCTGAGCGCAAGGCAGAGAGGATGCTAAGAGACATATATGAGCGACCAGAGGGCAGTGGCAAGGCCCCTGTATATCCAGAGGCATCTTTCATGCAGGTTATCAATGATATGTTAGCTAGTCAACAGACCATGTCTCAGTCCTTGGCACAGGTGGTTGATAGATTGACTAGAGTGGGCACCCCAAATACACAAGTCCCGCATGCAACATAGGGGAACTCAGGAGCAGGTAGTAGACCCCAGTCACCCTCTCGCACATACACCTCTGCAAGTAGGATTCCCAAACCCTTGTTTCTCAGTTTCCAGAGGGCACCCCTATTAGCAGCACCGCCACCAATAACATAGAGGCCACCCACTCATGCCGACAACATTGCAGAGTATAGGAGGGAGTACGCAGCATTGGGCCATGACTTCCATCACGACATGACCTTAGTCGAGTACTGTGGACTCAGACTCAGGAACCGCCCCAGAGAACCATAGAGGGGAGGACCACAACAACAGCAGGGGCATAACCTCAATTTCATCCTAAAAGTTGGTAAACTCGCCATCCCTTCTTTCAATGGATCATCCAAATACACCGCCAGAGCTTGGATACAAAAGCTAGACACATATTACAAGCTCAACCAGATGACCAAGACGGAGGCCATTAGTTTCACGACCTTACACTTGGAGGGTGAGGCACACAAGTGGTGGTATCATGGACTGGTGACATTGGGTCACAGTCGCATCACCTCCTATAGGGAGTTTATGTTGGATTACTGAGAAGGGGGCTGAATCAGTAATAGCGTAATTATAATCCTTTTTCTTCAAATGTTATATCGATGTAGAATTATTATCCAATAATGAGCAATAATAAATAAACA
>ML812904.1:17551-41111 GCA_009831015.1 Picea engelmannii | reverse complement strand
AACAGGCTAACAGGAGGAAACCAGCAAAGGGAGGTGTCATAGCGACCCTTTCTGGTGTTCCCAGGTATGATACCCTCTGTATCAGAGGGATTATTCAGGGGCAACTGGCAATCGCCCTGATAGATGGTGGGGCCACCCATAACTTCATCGATGCTTCACTAGTATTGAGACGTGACCTTCAGACAGAGGAATTTGAGGGGTTTGATGTTGCGGTAGCAGATGGCCACACAGTGGAGTGTCTAGATAGAGTTCCAAACTTAGAGATGAATTTAGGTAACTACATAGCTAGAGACACATTTTATGTGGTTGACCTATCGGACACAAATGTGGTGTTAGGAGTTCAGTGGATGATTACCTTGGGAAAAATCACTACCAACTACCAAACCTTAGAAATGGGTTTCAGAGATCAGGATGGGAAGAAGGTTGTTCTAAGAGGTATGTCGACAGGAGCACCCAGGACATTTTCAGCCAAGAGGATGGAGAGGATATTTAGACATGGGGAGGTATCATATGACGCAGAATGCTTGATCACTACTTAGAAGGATTCGAAAGGTCGACAACAATACCATACAGAGATCAAGAATTTATTGGGACGACATCAACAGGTCTTTGAGGCAATTCCACCAGGGAGACAACCTGATAGGGGGTTTGAACACACCATTGAGTTGGAGGAGGGGGGAAAACCTATGATCACCCCCCCTATCATCATCCTGGGAGGTTCAAGGATGCGATAGAGAAGGCAATCAAGGAATTGTTGGTGATGGGACACATCAGACCGAGTAGGATCCCATTTTCTTCTTCAGTTGTCTTAGTTCTGAAGAAGGATGGCAACATGAGGATGTGAATTGATTACCGAGCCTTGAACAAGAAAACCATCAAGAAATGGTACCCTATCCCATGCATTAACGAGTTGATGGATGAACTACAAGGGGTAGTTTTCTTCAAAAAAAATGATCTACGCTCTAGATATCATCAGATCAGCATCCGAGAGCAGGACATAAAGAAGACGACATTTCAATGTCATTTTGGACACTTCGAGTTCCTGGTTATGCCATTTGGGATAACCAATGCACCCACTACATTCCAATCTTGCATGAACCATATATTCAGGGATCAGTTAAGGAAATTAGTCTTGGTTTTCTTCGATGACATATTGATCTATAGCCGGTCATGGAAAGATCATATGAGGCACCTAGATGAGGTATTGAGCATCATGAAGGCACAGTCATTATATGAAAAAGAGTCCAAGTGCGAGTTTGGTATGACAAAGATTATTTACTTAGGCCACATCATTAGTGCACAGGGGGTACAGGTGCACCAAGAGAAGATCAAGGCCATTCTAGATTGGTCGATGCCCAAGAACATGACAAAATTGAGGAGCTTCTTTGGGTTGTGCAGCTATTACAAGCAGTTTGTCCAGGGTTTTTCTCAGCTTGGAGCACCGCTGATAGATATTACCAAGCATGGGGCCTTCATATGGACCGATAAATCATAGGAAGCCTTTGATCACATGAAGGAAGTCATGGGCAGTTGTCCAATGTTGGCACTACCAGACTTCACCTTGCCATTTGTACTAGAGTGTGACGCATCCGACAAAGGGATCGATACCATTTTGATGCAAGGAGGAAACCCCATTGTATTCGAGAGCTGAAAGCTTAGTCAACCTAAGAGGTTGTACTCCATTTATGACAAGGAAATGTTGGCAATCATGCATGCCTTGACCAAGTTCAGACAATATTTGGTGGGCAACAAATTCGTGGTCAATACCGATCACAACAGTTTGAAGTATTTCCTTGAGGATAAGGACCTTAATGAGTGCCAACAGAAATGGGTGACGAAGGTATAGGAATTCAACTTTGACATAGAGTATGTCAAGGGGAAGAAGAACATTGTGGCCAATGCACTATCGAGGAGACCTGCGGCATGTTCTTTGATGGAGATTTCAGCAGATTGCAAATCCCACTTGTTAGTGGAATATTCTAAGAACAAGTTCGCTTGTGAGGTGATGGATGCGAAGATACAGGATGAATGGTATAGGGTCATTGACGATGTCATGTTTTACAAGGATAGAGTCTACTTGGTTCCAGATTCAGAGCTTAAGAAGAAGATCCTCACCGCAGTTAATGATTCACCTCTAGCAGGCCATCAAGGGTTTTTCAAAACCTATAGACATATCAGAGAGAGGTTCTCATGGAAGGGCCTCAAACAATACGTTATGAGACACATTATTGAGTGTGTGACTTGCCAGTAGAAAAATTCAGAGCATGCTCTTCCAGCAGGGCTACTTCAACCACTCACCATTCCAGAGCATAAATGGGAGAGTATATCTATGGAATTCATCACAGGTCTACCCAAGGTCCAGGGTAAGAACTGTATCTATGTAGTGGTCAACATATTGACCAAGTTTTCTCACTTCTACGCCATACTGGTAGAGTACATCATAGTTCAGGTAGCCGATATTTTCTTCAGGGAGGTATTTAGACTTCATGGGTTGTCGAAGAACATCGTCAGTGACAGGGACAATCGGTTCATAGGGACATTTTTGAGAGATTTGTTTTGGTTGGTGGGGACAGAGTTGACACCTAGCACTAGCTATCACCCTCATACAAATGGGTAGACCAAGATTGTCAACAAGTGGGTTGAATGGTATTTGAGTAACTATGTAGGAGGACAACAAAGAACATGGGTAAAGTGGTTACATTTAGGGGAACATTGCTACAACACCACCTTCCACATGTCCATTGGTATGACACCCTTTTGAGAATTGTAAGGATATGATGCTCACACTTTGGTAGAATTGTTCTTCAGGGAGAGAAAATCTCCCAAGGCCAAGGATTGGATCATAGAGAGTCAGGAGATTCTCAATTTGTTGAAAGAGAACCTACAGACGATGCAAAACCATCAGAATATAAGTGCGGACAGGCATAGGATAGAGAGCATGGTTTTCTTGAGACTCCAACCCTACAGACAGTCATATCTGAAGAAGAGTGGGGCTGAGAAGCTCAATCCCAGACTTTATGGTCCTTATAGGATCATGAGCTCAGTAGGCGAGGTTTCTTACGAGCTAGAGCTTCTAGAGTGGAGAAAGATTCATAACATGTTCCACGTGTATTTCCTCAAAAAGGCAGTGGGACAATTCATTAGCACATCAGAGGAGATTCCCCTGTTGGATGAGGAGGGTCAGTTGGATTTAGTTTCAGAGGAGGTTTTGGAGTTCCGGGAGTGGAAACTGAGGATCAGGGTCATCAGAGAGTGTTTGATCAGATGGAGAGGGCTTCCAGTAGAGGACACTACTTGGGAGAGTGAGAAGGTGTTGCAGCACCCTGGACTAGTATTGCTTGAGGACAAGCAATTTCGATAAGTGAGGACTATAATGTCCCTTTCCAAATAAGATCTCCAAAGAGGAGGCTTAATGGTATAAACCACCCCGTTAGACTATAGCTAGGGCCAAAGAGGGGTAAACAGGGTTACTAGAGGTCACTCCAGTCACAGGTGTTATATTTGGAAAGTGGCATTGAGCTAAAATGGTTTAAAAGCGCTTTTAAGTTAGTATGAGCTAAAAATAGAAGTCAACAGTGAATTAGGGTTTCAACAGTGATTTAGGGTTTTGGAAGTCAACAATGAATTAGGGTTTCATCATGATTTAGGGTTTTGGAAATCTATAAAGGAAGGGTCGATGACCTAATTCATCATTATGCAAATTATGACTTGTCATTGAGGAGAAGACGTGCATCTCAGGGGAGATAGTTCAGTGTATTCCAGGAGGAAGACACCAGTTGGATGATTTTGGTGTTGAAAGACACACCCTAGTCATCGGGAAGATCATCTAGGTCTTCCATCATTCTTCTTATATTCTGCAGTGCTCCCATATTCTGAGTATTATCTTTTAGTTGCTTATTTGTATTCTGGCTAAGATCCTTTGTCTGTTTATCTAGTTGAGTATTGTTAGTTTATTCAGTCGCATTCGGCCATTTTGTAATCCACAGAGATATCATAATACAAACTTTGCAGTCCTTTGTCACGTTTATTATTTGTATGATCATTTATATGATGTAAAACTTTGATCCTACACACACATTAGTAGTGTTTCCTAGTCTAACCAAGTCAGGAACATTACAAGGCCTCCCACTACACACCCAAAGAAACTAATCACCAAGCAGGGAAGTGAAATACTTGACCAAGTCAATGCTATCAAAGAATAAAAATTGAAAGATGCTAAAAAATGCTAAAAATTTCCCATCTGTATTGCAAGCCCATGAGAAGAGGAAGTAGGATTTCTATCAAAATTATATCATATTTCCTTTTTACAATATCTCAGTCTATTATATCAGCAGTTTTTTGTATTGGCATGATAAAATTTATACTCCTCACATAATTTTATGTGTATAATTAATAAGCCTGTTGTGCATTATACTTTACAGTTTTTCTTAATCTATGTTTATATCTAATGCAAGGGAAGACTGCGTACACTCAAATGATCCCTGTAATAGTTTCATATCGATAACAAAGGAAACTAAAAATGGATGTTACAATACTATCCATGCTCATGTTCACCATGTCTGCCAGAAATCTTCTAATCTGTGTGATGTGGGAGAATGTCCACTTACTATTGGATAGTTTTCACATATACAATTCATTTTTAAAATTAAGTGCTATATTTTTAAAATTGATTTTATGATCAAATTAAATTTATCAAATCTGCAAAGGATTCTAAGCCTGATAAAGAGATCAATTATGAACTTATCACACCAAGTCTTCCTCACAAAAACATTGTTACTCCTTCCTCCCAGATGCCTACACCATCTTCTAAAGTTGATATACCTTCTTCATCTATCAAAGAGCCTAAGCCTTCCTCTCTTGATCCATCTGATCAAACCCCAACTATTGAGAAATTGCAACAAGAAAATACTAAGTTTCTTCAACAATTGGTAGAACGAGAAACTGTGAATCAACATTTGCACCATGACAAAGTTATCCTGCAAGAAAAAGTAAACTCTCCTCAGCAATTGGTCGATCATATAACCACCACCAATCATAGTCTCAGGATGCAATTAAAACATCGCAAAAGGCCTAAGACAAAGTCCCCAGAGCATGAGGGAGAAGCTTCTAAAGCTAATCCACCTCCTCCTTCATGAGTATAACTATGTCGGGTGATCCATTTTTGTTTGTAGAGGGACCTGCAAATCTTAGGCGTGGGAGAAATGTTGATTTGGTGTTTTCAGTATTTTTCCAATGGCCAAATCCTTTTTGCACATGCAAATTATACATTCTATGATCTTATTTAGCCATTTTTAAAGGTATTATCAAGCTTTGTGCATCAATTGAATGATTACAATGTTCTAACGTTTCTTGTTTGCTTGAAACAGGCCAAAAACATGATCCAACCCTCCATCCAGTCCTTCATCCGAACCTCCATCTGGCACTGTTCCAGGAATTTAACTTCGAGCTCAATTTGTGGGAAGAGGAAGTTGAATTAGAAAATATGGCACATGGGTTTTGTGCCCAATATGCCCAATTAGGTCCCAGGTGTGCCATTTCCTAAACTTTTGGATGGATTGAGAGTAGTTCATGGTCCTCAATCCAACCTTCCAACCAGAGTGGAGTTGGCAGTTAGCATATCGGTGGGATTCTATGGGAGAATTAGGAACATGGGTTTTGTGCCCACTCACGCCCTCCAGCTATGGAATTCAACACATCTAGACTTGAGCAGTTGCAAAGGACGCTATTTTGAGCGCACGAGACTTTTGGACAAGATAATTTATGTTAATGGAATTTAATGAATTATTGTTTTTAGAGTGTCGACCCTTCCAGTGGTCGACCTCTCAAGATCTGTAATAATCTATAAATACTTCTTCCTATGCCACGAAGAAGGACAAATTTTATTTTTACACACAGACATTATCTTCATTTTGATGTATACTCTGTTTTTAATAATTAATATCACTGTTGCGTTAACTCAGTGGTTGCGTTTTCCTATTGAATTATTGCCACGACCTTATGGGGGGCCACCAGTGGTCTGGGTGATTTTTTATATCAGTATATACTTGCATTTGTATATTTTCCTATTATATTTCTTCAATTTCAAAGTTATTTGTTTAAATTTCATTTGTTGTGTATATCTCTTTAATTTAAGATAGCTTGTTTAATTTATATCATTGTATATATTCTAATTTGCAGCTCATTTTCTAAATTGTGTGGGTATCACAAAGCATGTGTGGACATCCATGTTCATTTGTTTATATTTTGATTTCTAACATTTCGAATGCAGGTTGTAGTTTACTTGCTTAGGAGTTGTTTACTTATGTTGTCATGTCTTTTTCTCTCTGTTTTGTAAATATGTAATTCACTCTGCAGAGTATCTATTTAGACATAGCTCATTTATTAAACTGTAATTCCAAATACTCGTTGTAGGTATACATAACTTGTTAATCTTGTTTTTATCATCAGCATGATAAGATAGAAGTGGATTTTGAGTTATGATTTCCAATAACAACCTAATTATAATTATGAGTTATGATTTTCCATGATACCTTAGTTGTAATTTCAAGTTTTGATTTTCAATGTTATCTCAATTATGAATTTGAATCATGATTTCTAATTAGTATTAGTTAGGAGTTTGTAGATTTGCTTGAATTAGTTTTGAGTTTGTAGATTTCTATACAGAGTATTTCGAATGTTATTTTAGTTATGAATTTGAATTAGGATCTCTAATTAGTGCTAGTTATGGGTTTGTAGAATTGCTTGAATTAGTGATTTTGAACATAGTATTTTCCAATATTAGTGGTTAGATTCCATCATGATGTCATTCGACATCATAGACAAAATCATCACATTTGAATACTGTCACAACATTCTTTCTTTCAATTAGATATATTAGTGCTTATTCACTACAAGATAGACATAAGTGTGAGTTCTTGCTTTTCTTGCATGCAGTTAGGTAGTTTAGTGTTTATTCTCTACAAGATAGAAATAATTGTAAGTTTTTATTTAAGAATAGAGTTCACTATAAATAATTGGTTTTTAACGATAGTTTTATTTATGATTTCACTGCCCATGAACATAGGTTGTTTTTAAAGAAAGATAGTTTTCTTTATGAGTTCACTGCCCATGAACATAGGTTGTTTTTAAACGAAGATAGTTTTCTTTTATTCAATATTTTTTCACTTAGACTAATGAATTTATCATTCCTAGTTGTAGATTACTCTGTAAATATAAAGTAAAGGTATTCATTATTTGAGTTTATTGGAATTATATTAGTTTAGGATAGGCTAGATTAGAGCTATAGACCCACACATACAGTGCTGACACCTCGAATCCTACGAGCCTCAGGTTGACAATTTAATGTCGAAATAGATAGCATATATTTCACTCCATAATCAGACTTCCCTCGGTTACATAAGGATGTTATTCATGTTGATTCATTTGTGGATGAACACATTTTCCTTATCTCGTCATCGGACCTCTAGTATGGAGACATTTTGATCTATCTTCAAACCTTGAAGTTCCCTCAACATCCTTCGAGAGATGATCGGCGTCGTATACAATATCAAGCTAAGAACTACCTTATCGTCGGCGACACTCTGTATCATCGAGGCGTATATAATATCTTGCATTGTTGTTTGACTCATGAAGAATTTGAGTTTGTACTTAATGACTGTCACATTGGGGCTTGTGGTGGTCATCTATTTGGGCTTGCGACAACCCAAACTATATCTCGAGCTGGTTATTTTTTATTGTCTATTTTTAAAGATTGTGTCGAAGAAGTGAAGAAGTGTCACCCCTACTAGGTGTTCACTTGGAAGATGTGCTTGCATCCAACCCCTCTTCACCCAGTCATCATTGTCGGTCCATTTACCAAGTAGGGGGTGGATTTTGTGGATTGCAACCCAACCTCAGCTAGGGGGCATCAGCACATTATCGTGTTCATAGAATACTTTACTTAGTGGGCTGGGGCCATGCCTATAATTAAATCCGATGGTAATACTGCTACATTTTTCCTTGTTCAATCAAATTATAGCTAGGTTTGGAATCCGACTGAAATTGTCACTGATCATGGAAGTCACTTTTAGAATGAAATGATGAAAGAATTAGCATCGAAACTGGGGTTTAAACATGGTCATTCTTCCCATTACTACCACCAGGGAAATGGATAAGTAGAGGCCGTGAACAAGTATCTCAAGACCATTTTGTAGAAAACTGTCAACCATAGAAAATCTGACTGGAATATCATTCTTTACCCTATGCTTTGGGCATACCGAACCTCGGTTAAGACTTCCACCGATTTTTCTCTGTTTCAGTTAGTACATAGTGTGGAGTCAATCTTACCTATTCAATTCGAAATCCCTTCTCTTATACTGGCAGTTAAGATCCTACCTGACACTTCCGAGCTTCAAGAATGCCCCGTACACCTATAGATCCTAGATGAGCAGTGTTGAGATGCCTCTATATCTATCGAAGTGAATAAATGATGTTTCAAGGTCCAGTATGATAAGTCTGTCTGTCATTGGCAGTATGTTGAGGGTGACTTGGTCCTCTTGTATGACCAAGCCAAAGAACCACTGGGGGAAGGAAAGTGCAATCCCATGTGGAACTATCCTTATATCGTGCAACGTGTCTTAGAAAAAGGATCCAACAAGTTAGAATATTATGAAGGGAATATGTTGGCTGATCCCAGGAATGGGCTCTACTTGAAACGATATTACGCTTGAACCCCAATCTTGGGCATAACTCTTTGTATACTAATATATTTTAGTGTTTATAAATATTTTACTTTGTTTCATTGGCTTGCTTATCGGGTTTTCCCTTGGTTCGAAGATGTCAACAAATTCGTTCGTTTACTTAGGATTCACAAACGGTTCCAGTCGTCATACATGGAACTTGGCTTCTATCGCTTGGGTCATTTACTCACCCAAGGGTCAACTAGTGTCTTCAGGTGGAATTTGTCTAGGGCCATCAACGAATAATTTGGTTGAATATAACATTGTTATAAATATTTTATGCATTGTCATTTCACATGGTATTCGTTCTTTAGAAATTCTCCTAGACTCCCAGTTAGTAGTATGTCAGTTGAACGACAGTTACCATGTGAGACACCTTACTCTACTCCGACGGTTCCTACGAGTATCACTTTTGGAATGACATTTTTATTATATTACTTGTCATAACATACCTAGAAGTTCTAATTATGTATCTGATGCATACGCTAATTATGTTTTAGATTGGCATTTGTCACATAACTAAAGAAAATAAAACACATTCACCAATGTAAACATTGTAATATAAGGAAAGTTGAAGACCAATGTTTTTTATATTTCATCTCTCCAAAAAATATGGTTTCATAATACAAAATTGGGGCTCACACCCTCAAAATACATATTCAGTTGGCACAGGATGTGTACCATGATAACATAGTATGGCATTTACAAGACACCGAAAGAGTCACACCCAAGCACGGGCCACACCTACCACCTAGCATTTCATCGCCTCTGGAAGATCCTCTACCTGGACCATGAGAATTCTTTGTGTCAAACGAGACAGGTTTCCCTGCACGTTTTGAATCACTCTCTCCACATCTCCTCCCACTAAATCATCCCCCCGGTGTCTCTGTCTATTTCGTGGGAGTGTGTCTGGCCTACGTAGACCCACATATGCATAAAAATACATGTTTGAGTTAGTACTTGACATCATCCAAAAAATATTTTTGTTTTTCTTCTACAAAAATACAAAAAATGAAATATTCAAAAAAAAAATCATACCTATGTCTTCGTAGGTGGAACCTGGTGGTAATGGCATGTCTGAATCTCCTCTAAAGTTGATCGCTGCATATGGGTAGTCGTCTAGAGCTATCACCTGTGGACACCAACAGAATAAAAGCTCATCGTTGTAGGGTGTTGGTACCCTACCACCCCCCAACCACCTCATCACCTCATTCCACCGTGCCATGGTTGGATCGTGAATTCCATGCAAAGAAATATCGACTCTAGGGCCCAAGCCTAGAACCTCCTCGAAGAAAAAACTACATAATATAGATGCAAACCTGAAGTTCCTCTTTATACCTTGTTTGTATTTTGTTAGCTAGCTCTTCATGTTGGCCAACAATGAGCTGCACCAGTTGTAAACCGTGGCTCACAAGAACTCCACCGAGTAGAACATAAGTGGCCTTGATGCCTGATGCAACGAGGCCAACCCTGTGATCCATGTCAACACTAGGACAATGATCTTGAGACTCAGGTTGTTGATCGCTCTGATCGGGAGTTGGCTCCCTACCTTCTCGGTCCCTAGAACACAATGAGTGGCTATGTAGTCCTCTATATTCATGCCACTCCTAGATCCTCAGAATTTGAGGTTCACCACCTCACCCTGATGTGACAAACCTGCCAGAAATTATATGTCCTCAACTTTAATCCTCAATGGTTGTCCATCTAGGTTGAAGGACTCAGTATCTGGATCGTAGTAGTTCACCAACATCTGGAGCAGTCTCACTTGAGCCATCATGCCTTTGAGAGCCCAAAATTTATATATCCCACATCTTCTTAGTGCCATTTGGGCCCCTGGATCTCTTTCTACTACAACATCAACCTCTTCATGCTCTCTTTCTGTCCATTATAGCACCATCCTACAAGTTTAAAATCAATTTTTGAGTCAATATCATTTTAAAAATTCAACTCACAAACTTGTACGCGAGCTTCAGCTTACAGTCGCATATAGGGTTGCATATATGAAGGTTTTTTTTTATAGAAGTCATGTATAGGGCTGTGTATACACGACTCAATGATCTATATGACACATATACCCTAGTTTCTAATTTATGCCTTAAAATACTCAAGACTTGAAGCCTAAATTAAAATTTTAAACCAATAGAAATGAAGATAAGGGCAAGAAGACTTACCTGGTCCAGACGAATGTCAATTTCATCACTCGTAGCTCCTGCAATCGACAATTGAAAATTGGGGGTAGTTTGGTCCAAAATGCACTATTTGGGTAAAAAATACAAATGATATGGTAAATTGGTTATTTTTTACTATTTATAGAAAACAATTACCCACTTAACATAGTTTTTGCTAAATATTTTTGCCTAGTGGACTAATAATGCAGTGGATGGAGTTGGTTTTGGTGGTTTTATCCAAGTATTCTTGTGATTTCTAGGATCATGTTGTCCATTCATAACTTTTGTAGGTATGTTTGTTGACCATCATATAGGATAGGTCATCACTCCATTATTGCATCTTGCATTATCCTATAACTGCAATTCCTGTGCCTTAGGTACGAACCCATTTATTAACGACATAGAACATTCTTTCTGCAACTAGAAGTATCGTTATTGAATGGTAGAGACTTTCCAAACATGGGTGCCCTAGTTAAAACCTTCGTACCATTCGGTGCACATGCAGAGATTTTTTCCATAGGACTAGGAGTCCCTTATAGATAAGATATGATTTTTCGTTTGAACCTCATTTCTTACTCTTAAGCATGCTAACCTATACCTATGGGACTCCCAACAAATCTTGTTTAATCTCTTTTCCGACTCTCTCAAAAAGAGAAAAGATTTCCAAGTGAACTTGTCTCTTTCACACTCGTAAATTGGATTTGAAAGGACATCTATTTGGTGTAAATTTAACCCTTTTTCAAACCAAGTAGAGTAAATTTAGGAAAAATTTCATTCTTTGGAGTTAAGTTGTAATTGCATATCATTCTCTTACTTGCAACATTGAGCCTATTGTCGACTCTCACTTTTACATTATAAGCCTATAACCTCAACAATTTGCATCATCAGCCAAGCAGAGCCTTTATTATATCCTTTGCAGCTTGACACCCTATACTCCAAGAGGAAACATTCCTCTGAGTGTCAATATCCTGCATGCACCTCCTTTCATTGAGCATAGGTATATTCCACTATTGGAACTAGATTCTTACTCGCAACACTCGTTTCCTCCTCTGTATCATAGCATTCATTTGAATATGACAAAACAAAAAAAGACAGGCACGAAAAGAATATTATCTCATGTTGGCAGCAGTCGTGTCACCTTTGAATAGAGCACAAACTTTTGAGTCCACTTGTCATCACAATTTTGGGTTGACATGACCTTAGGAATGTGAGCTCACTACTTAGATTTTACTGCCCCAACTAGTTACTCTTCTAGTCCCTATGGAGATTTTGATTGGTGCCTCCTGCATCACAAAGTTTCATCATTAATTCTATGCTTCCAGAATCATCCATATGTCGTATGGTCTTGTTCAAAGGATGTCTATCAGCCTGCATCGGCCATTTCTCAGAACTCTTGACTTTGCATGTCAGCCATACCCTCAGTATGTCTCATAATTACATGAAGTTGTAGTCCTACCATGCACCCTGGTCCTACTTTCCTTATGGGTAGGTAACCTTGAACCTAGTAGTCGACATCTCTTCATTGGTCAGTGACTATGGGGTTTCCCTTGTGTTCGAAAGAAAGAAATCTATTCACACATTGGGATTCATGCACTGTCCTGGATTCCATTAGCCGTATTGGTGGTTTCCTCGCCTTTGTCGACATTTTTCCTTATTGGATACTATTCAAAGGGTATTTTTCATGCACTTCTTGCATCTAGTGCATGCGAAAGACACACAGGGTCGTTGGTTCATGAACATATTCTTTGTCTGAGTCCCTCCAAAACATCAAGCTACTGCTTTGTACCTCGTGATGACTGATGAGATATTCCTTAATTCTCTCCTTTCAATAGGCCTCCTTCCATCGACTTCATCCCATCTATTATGGAAATGAGACCTACAGTACTATGAGTACCTAGAGGCTTACAGTCATCAGTGGTAGGTTCTCTTTCCATCGACAATTGGGAATACATCAATGTCTCTTGATCAATGAATTCTTCAAGTCTTCGACCTCAACTCCTTTATTCACACTTGTAAGAATGTACTCGGGGCCTTGATACCTACTTCCATTATTGGTAGATTGTCTTGCATTTGTTAATGATCTACCTTAATTATCGGTAATCAAACGAAGTCTCATTATGTTCGACCACAACTCCTTCATTCACATGATGTAGAATTTCACCTTTGGTGGATTGTGTAGAATACTTGAAGACATTAATTCATAGTCGTACTCCATTGTATACGACTATGAACTCATATTGAATCATGGGAGATTAGATTGTACTCCATTGTATACATATATCTTCATATTTTGAGACTGGTTTTCATTGGGCCTTATTCGTTCTTATGAAAAGTTATTGCATGTATCTACTTTTGTATTGCTTATTCATGGCCATGAACAGTTGTTTGGTATATGTCCACATAGATCTGCATTGTAATTCAAATTGGAAGCCATGTGCAAAAAGTAATTATGGATTGTAATATTCTTATGAGCAACTAGATCGTCCAGTTGGGTCTTCATTACTCCACTTATGGGAATTATAATGTATTTCGACCATCGCAGATACTCCTCTGACCTCACACATTAGGGGGCATCTGTTATAGCAAGATTTTCCTCACTGCATGGAACTTTCTCAACATGCCTTTTCCATTTCACTATGCAGACTTGAAGTCCCTTTTTGCAATTCCCAAACCTAAAAAATGTATATTTTCCACATAAACACACCCTAACAACTATGCAACATTTGTATACGCAGGATGCACCACTACAACCCACATACATCGATTTTCTGCCCAAAATTAAAAAAATGGAAATTTATTTATTTTTTAAGGGAAAGTTGAACTCTCAATATTTAAAATTTTAATGAGACATAATAATAAAATGAACAATTTATTATTTAAAACTTAATTGAATTAATCTAAATATCTCAACAAAACATAATTCATTTGAAATTCTCAAATATACATATTATTAACTTTTATTAAAATTAAAATTTGTTTAACAATAATTAATTCTTAATATTGAAATAAATAAATAAATAAAAATTATGTAACATTTTCAATAATGTGTATTTAAGTTGCTCATATTATTTGAAACACAATTATTTTACACATTTTCATTTCAAATTAAAACTCAAATTAGAATTTCAAATTTGATGAGAGTGTAGGTTTTTCAAATGCATATGCATATAAATTATACTCATGAGTTTGAAATATATGTTCCATGGGCTTCAACATTTTCTGAAGTCTCAAATAGAAGCTTTGTATATACTTCAAAAAGTGTTTTTTTTCCTCCCAATGGAGAAATTGAATATAGAAAACAAAGTTTCAACAAAGGTCCACCTTATCAATTCGATTCGCAACCTGTAGTGTTAACACTTTGGATTGGATGTGTGGTTAGAGAGGCATGGGCTCAAGGACCGTCGTGATGACCAAATTCTTTATTTCATTATTGGCGATGTTGTAGCCATCTTTATATTTGTAACCATGATGGACAATTCTTGTGAAGTCAAAATCATGTTTGTTGGAAGAGACGGGAACATTGCTTTCTGGTCTGATAATCTCGCAATTGAATTATTTCATTAAATCATTGACCATGACATGGATGTGATTGAGAGCATCTTCCTCTGTTTCTCCAGGATTATCATTCATATAAAAATATATACATGAAGCTTCTTCTCCACGGGCCATGTCCGCCTACATTCGCCATGTTATGCCAATGTCAATATCGTCATTTTGTAAACCTAGTACAAAATCAATCAGGCAATGCAATGTAAGACTTTTTCTATTTCATTGGGTTTGATATAGGAAATACCTGGTAGCAACGAGTGTCACCTTTAAGTCGAAGGATTCCAGATGCCAAGACATTGAACCTTGATGGAAAGCCAATTTCCTATAGGATGTGGTGAGGAAGGGGTATGTCTAGCGTGAGGATGGGTTGAAATACAGATATGTGACAATCGAAACTAACTTTTGTGTTCTCATAGTACTCCTCAAATGTTGGAAAACAACCACTGGATATCCACTCTGCTTATTTCATATACGAATCAATATAGGCCTCCCACTGCACACCCAAAGAAACTAAACACCAAGCAGGGAAATGAAATACTTGACCAAGTCAATGTTATCAAAGAAGAAAAAATGTTTCCAAAAATATATGTATGAGTCTGTATTTTTCATACAGCCTGTCACGCATAGTTGATTGTGTCTCGTCCTTGAGACTTCTATGCCTTTGTTTCCAGTTCATTCACGGTTTCGTAAACCACCATGTATACTTCTTTCATATATTTTGGAAGCCACGTTGTCGCAGATGGATCCCATCTACTCATATGTCAATACACAAGTTGGTTAGTTGTTGCAGATGCATTATAGTAGCAAGAAAATATTCTTGTAAAATTCCTTCACCACTGGTACCTCTTAATTGTCATTGTGAAGAGTTTAAGCTCATCCATTGTTTCAAATGTGTCATATATATTGTCAAGAACCGTGATAATATGACACAATTTGGCAAAGTCAAGTCGAAATGCGGAATCTTTAGGATCAATGTCAATGCAAGAAGCCAAAGTGTAATATTCCATGTGACGATGTCGAACAAAGGTTAGTTGAGAGAAACTCGAATATTTCCACCATCTACACACAAAATCCATAGATTTTTTGTTATTGAAAATTAGATGTCATTAGACCACTCAAGTGTGAATTTGCACGTGAATAAAATATACTCCAATGAGATAGCTCATCAATTGGATAAATGTTTTAACTCTCTCTCTTGTAAGGAGTCAAATTTGCAAGTTTTAAAATTTTCTCCACATTCATATATGGAATCCTAAAAACATAAAATCCCACTATAGTCAATTGGAAATACTATATAGAAACTAACTTATTAAAAAGAAGAATTATTTATTACATTTAAAAAAAAAAAAACAACACTCTCCCACGGTTTCACGGGGAATCAATGTCACATTGTATTTCACTATTATAGTAGGATCGATTTCAACATAAATACAAATAAATTATATATATAACCAAAACCCTCCTACCCCAATATAGATATGTGATAACCGAAACTAACTTTTATGTTCTCATAGTAATCCTCAAACTTTGGCAAACAACCACTGGATACACACTCTGCTTCTTTCATATACAAATCAAAATAGACCTCCCACTGCACACCTAAAGAAACTAATCACCAAGAAGGGAAGTGAAATACTTGACCAAGTCAATGCTATCAAAGAAGAAAAATTGTTTCCAAAACTATATGAACGAATCTGTATTTTCCATACAATCTCTTGAGCATAGTTGATCTTGTCTCGGCCTTGAGACTTCTCTGCCTCTACTTCCAGTTAATAATAAAATTATCCAAATTTACAATCGAATTAGAAAGGAAAAAATTCATTTCATTCAAAAAAAAAATATACATTTCATTCATTCATTCAAAAAACAAATTTGAAAATCACTTCATAAGGCATCCAGAGGGATTGTATGAAATAATCATCCCAAATTTTGGAATGATGATTGGCTATGCATCTTTGTACACCTTCAACCGAATTGGATGTTGTCAGACACATGTTGATGGAAGGTGTAGTATATTTCCATCGAAGAGTCAGGATTTTTCTACGGAGAGGCTTAATCTCATGAGTACAATTGATCAACGATTTGTATAGGCACAATATGGAAGCCAGAGGTGCAACAGAAACAAGATCCATTCTTGCTCAATATCAACTGATTAAAAAAATATTGATACGCTAAACTCCCTACCTCACATGTCGTGAAAGACTGAAGACTGGTATTTTTTGTATGACCTCTTTTAAATATGTTGTGGAGAAGATTTTAGCCTCTTCCATAACTTTCTCATTTGGAAAGCCAATAGGGTAAGCCTAAAATACATTGAGAACGCTTATGATATCTTCTTCTGTTTGAATGGAAGAACATGAAAACTTCCCCTTCTAGGCTTTGAAGTGTTCCAACACATCTTATATTAATGTATAATGTATCAGCAATCAATATCTTCACATAGATGGCATTTGGCAACTAGCAGGAAAGAAGTTCAACACATGACTTATTGATAAAATGTGGATATATACCTGAAGACATGAGGTATCCGCGTAGTCTAAGAGTTGATTTCTGCAGTGATTTATGTCTGTTATGGTTTACCCCATGCCATAGAGTGATTTTCCTTGTAAAAAATGTAATGTTCCCAAGCTAATATGCCAGGAACATCACGATTTTGGGTGTCTTTTTAAACTTTTACTGGTTGTGGCATTTCGTCAAACACTTTACTGATTTACTTGTTTGTATGTGTTTACTTGTAGATTGACCTATTGATTTTGGCCTTAGGGTTTATGATGATGAATTTATATATGTGTTGTAGCAATAAAAAATAATATATCGTAATGGAACATACCTCAACCATATGCAAGATCAACAATATGATAGACAAGGAAAAACACCTCAAATCTGATTTTATTCATAAATAGAAGAACTTGATACAACGAAGATGCCTATCTGGGCTGCTCAACAAATGGATCCAATAACACAATAGGAGCTGCTACAAAATGATCCAAGAAGATACTATAAGCCTCCAAATTCTTCATATACCATGAATACCAATACAAGAAATATCTGGGTCGTATGAAGTGTCAACCCCCAAGATGGAAGATGCCACGCCCTGTTGGATCACTGAATAGACTCAACAATTCGTCCCTACTGCCAAAGATTTCCAATCCCTCCGATGAATATGGAAAACTGTAGATCGGGAAAATGAAAGAAAAACCAAGGTGCTCAAATCTCCAAGATCCCTCTCAAACTCATGGATCTAACCTCCCTCCAAGGAATGGTGCACTCCCTTAGATGCCTGAAACCCTAGATAATTCGTCCTAGCTGAAGAATCTTCCAAAGGATTCCAATGAAGATGCAAAACTGTAGATCATGATTTGTAGATTCCCCTCCTGAAATATCAAACCAAAATACCAAGGAATTCTCCTCCAAATGTTGAATCCTCAAGTGGAGCTGCGCCCTCCTAAAAACTGCCAAACCTTGCAATTTTGGCTCGGATGAAGAAGGCCTCCAAATTCCCTAAAAATATCTAGAAAGGTAGATCGAGACACTGCAAGTCACTAGGTGAAGTATCAGGGTCAGATATGAAGTATAAAACCTCCAAACTGAATAGATATGAATCTCCAAAATGCTCTCCTTCTCTCCAATTCGTCCAATGCATCCAATAAATCAACTAGATCATAAAAATCCTCTGAAATGCACTAGATCTAATGTCCAAGACCCTGCAATGAAAACTCGGGTTCTAGAATCTGTCGAAGCCCTTCCAATCCCTTGGAACAAACTTCCCTCAATAGATAGTGTGCCCCCCTTGCTGGAAACCCCCAATGGTGTGCCCTCCTTCTCTTCCTGTGCCTGTGGCTGGTGTAGAACCCTCGTGAACTGAGTAGATCTGAACTAGAATGGTGTGGGGGAGTATTGCATCCTTGAGACCAATATTGGGACAAGCTAGATGGAATATTTCACCATCAAATCGTCCTCTAGGGTTTGTTAAGTCAAAACCCTCAAATCCCCCAAGGTATGGGCTCTCCAGCTAGAAGCCATATATCAAAATGATAATCATATATGAATGAATGAGGGAATAGAGGCCCTTTCCTCTTCTTTATACTTCCTGCTCACTTGTCTCTCCAAATTGACTTTTCTTTTTTAATTATTAATTAATTAATTAACCTTTTTAATTCTGAAAAGCACCTTATCTCTCCTTGTGGCTTCCCTGGCCACTGAAAGTCACTTCTCCTCATCCTATCTTGTAGTGTTGTTCCTCCTTATTCCAATGAGCTATTAGACTGAGAGGTTCCTCCAAGCATTGTGACCAAAAAGCCCTCTTCAGTGAATTTAATTAACCTATAGTTCAAAATACTCAAAATCATGGAAATCATCGAAATGCAACGGAACCAAAGCCAATATATGCGGAATGGATCATAATGATGAAATAGGATGAGCGATGTAAGCTAGACCCCAAAATATCCCTCAATATCTCTTGTACTCGCTATAATCTCCAACTGGCTACTCCAGTCATCATAACACTGTGTAATACCCTGATGTCCCAAAGTGGGGACATTACAAAAATTCCCAAGATATATGAGACATCTCTATTGTAGCCTTGAATGTTTGGAGAAAAATTTATAATTCCTAGTGGGATTCCTTTAGTAAACTATGGGGAATTCATTGTAGTAGTCATTTTTCATAGTTTGAGAGATAAACTGAATAATAAAATATCCTCAATAAGGATAATGGACATGGTTGTCTATATAAATAATTTTCTTTAGTTATGTGTTTGCATGGATATCAATAAATCCCAAGCCATAGATGGCTCTCTTTGGGGACCTTGTATAATTTTGACAAAATTCTCTCCCTTTGGCAAACCCAACAATGTCTGCAACAATATCTTCATTGCTAATGCCATGTGCAATAACTACCAAATGTGTTTGGGAGTGCTTGGGAGTTTAAATGACATTAATTCTCATGGTTGAGCATGGTATGCGATATGAATGAAAGATACAATCCTAGTCCCTCATATTATACATAGAATAAATCCTCTTTTATATGGATATCTACAAAAATGTACAATTCTGAATTGTGCTTTATATCATGGCTTTTAACACTTTGGAATTAATTGAAAAAAAAAGAGAGAAATGTAGTTATGTTTTTATGGAAAAAAAAAAAAAATTAAGGGAAAGTTGAACTCTCGATATTTAAATTTTTAATGAGACTTAATAATAAAATGAACTTATTATTTAAAACTTAATTGCATTACTCTGAATATCTCAACAAAACATAATGCATTTGAAATTCTCAAATATACATATTTTTAACTTTTATGTATATACATATTATTAACATTTTCAATAACGTGTATTTAATTTACTCATATTATTTGAAGCACAATTATTTTACATATTTTCATTTCAAATTAAAAATAAAAATTAACATTTCAAATTTTATCACAGTGTAGGTTTTGAGAGAGTTTCAAATACGTATGCATATAAATTATACTGATGAGATTGAAATATATGTGCCATGGGATTGAACATTTTCAGAAGTCTCAAATAGAAGCTTTGTATTTTTTTCCCTCTAAATGGAGAAATTGAATATAAAAAAAAGATTATGCAAAGGTGCACCGTATCAGTTCCATTCACAACCTATAGTGTTAGATACATCTTATCGAGAATATATTCGGACATGAAACCACATATGGTTAACACTTTGGATCATATGTGTGGTTAGAGAGGCACAGGCTCAAGGAACATCGTGATGACCAAATTATTTATTTATTGTTTGCGATCTTGTAGCCATCTCTGTATTTGTAACTGTGATGGACAACTCTTGTGATGTCAAAAGCATGTTTCTTGGAAGAGACGGGAACATTGTTGTCTAGTTTGAGAAGCTCCCAATTGAATTCTTTAATTAGCTCATTGACCATGGCATGGATGTGATTGAGAGCATCTTCCTCTGTTGCTCCAAGATTATCATTCATACAACAAGATATACAAGAAGCTTCTTCTCCACGGGCCCTGTTTGCCTGCATTCTCCATGCTATTCCAATGTCAATATTGTCATTTTGTAAACCTAGTACAAAATCAATCGAGCAATGCAATGTAAAAAAAATTCCATTTGCATTGGGTTTGATATATGAAATACCTGGTAGCAGTGAGTGTCACCTTTAAGTCAAAGGATTCCAGATGCCAAGCCATTGAAACTTGATGGAAATCCAATTTCCTGTAGGATGTGGTGAGGACGGGGTACGTCTAGCATGAGGATGGGTTGCAATATAGATATTTGATAACCGAAACTAACTTTTTTGTTCTCATAGTACTCCTCAAATGTTGGCAGACAACTACTGGATATCCACTCCACTTATTTCATATACGAATCAATATAGGCCTCCCACTACACATCCAAAGAAACTAATCACCAATAAGGAAAGTGAAATACTTGACCAAGTCAAGTATATCAAAGAAAATAAATTGTTTCCAAAAATACATGTATGAATCTGTATTTTCCATACAGCCTGTCTAACATAGTTGATCGTGTCTCAGCCTTGAGAATTCTTTTCTTCTCCTGCCATTTCATTCACGATTTCATAAACCACCATGTATACTCGTTTTATATATTCTAGAAGCCATGTTGTCGCACATGGATCCCATATGCTCATATGTCAATACACAAGTTGGTTAGTTGTTGCAAATGCATTATAGTAGAAAGAAAACATTCTTGTAAAATTCCTTCCCCAGTGGTACCTCTTAATTGTCGTTGTGAAGAGTTTGAGCTGGTCCATCGTTATGAATGTGTCATAGATATCGTCAAGAACCGTGATAAGATGACACATTTTTGCAAAGTTCAGTTGAAATGAAGAATGTTTAGGATCAATGTCAATGCAAGAAGCCAAAGTGTAATATTCCACATGACGATGCCAAACAAAGGTCAATTGAGAGAAACCTAAATCTTTCCACCATCTACAAACAAAATACATATATTTTTTGTTATTGAAAATTAGATGTCAATAGACCAATCAACTGTGAATTTGCGCATGAATAAAATATATTCCAATGAGACAACCCATCACCTCGAGTGATTTTTTAACTCTCTCTTGTAAGGAGTGAAATATATTGAACTCCAATTTTGCAAGTTCTAAAAGTTTCTCTGCATTCATATATGGCATCCTGAAAATAGAAAATCCCACTATAGTGAATTGGAAATACTATATAGAAACTAACTTATTAAAAAGACGAACTCTTTGTTACATTTAAAAAAAAAAAAAAAAACTTTGTTCCACGATTTCACGAGGGAATCAAAGTCACATTGTATTTCACTATTACAGTAGGATTGATTTCAACATAAATTCAAATAAATTATATATATAACCAAAACCCTCCTACCCCAACTACCGACCCTTTTGGAAACACCTATGAAGTAGATGAAGTCTTACCCGAGGTAGAGGCAGGGGGGGTTGCAGGACTCGAGTGTCTACAACCTAGTTGGGACACAGATCTGTGATTAGAACACTTAATAGAGCACTTAGCCAACAATATGCATTAGTTCATAAATCCATTCACATCGTAGATTAAACCCTAGATAAAGAACAACACAAGATCTAACCCTTACAACCTCTTATCACATAGCATAAGCTAGTATCTAACATTCATTCACATCATAAAGCACTAATGTTTCAGGATAAATCTGTAAGTGCGGACACGAACCGATCTCCCTAGATCCACCTGGATCTAGAACAAAACATGACAGAATAATACACTTTCCCTAGATCTAGAATATTAAATTAACTAAGAGGTGAGGATCACGGACATACCTTATGAATGCTTTCCTTAGATCTATGTTGTTCCAAGATTTGCTCCAATGCTCTCGTCCCGTCCAGATTACAACAGAACAAACCAATCGAAGTAATGGCAGAATAATATATTCAATAACTAGTCTATACATATGATCAAGGAGTTACGTAATAAAGTGACATCATCTTTATGGGAAAGGGACATATTGTTGTATTGAATTAATTGAAAGTGAAAATTACAACCTGAGCCTTGATGTCATAGGTCTCCTTTCGATGGCTCCTAGATCTGACACACACACTTGCTCATGCATGAAGAAAATCAACCACTTTTAATGACCTTGTTGTAGTCTCTTGTTGTTGTAGCATCAGTCCTCCATACAGTCTTGCACTAATTCTCCAATCGATCTCTTGCTAGCTTGCTTCTAACTTGCTTAATCCTTTCCATGAGCAATCTCCTCAATATATAGGAGAAGATAGATTAGTTACTTGGATAGGAAATGATCCCAAGATATCTGGAATGCCAGTACTTGAATAACCATTCGAAGCCAACTCATGTTTCTAGAAGATTCGAGATCTTATCTTTTTCCTTCCTTTGGAACATGTTCGAACCCTGGCTATAGTTACAGTGCGAGAGGTTCGCACCCCAGCTTAAAGCATTCTACAAGAATCAGGCATTCTCGCAGGCAAATACATAGGTAGCCTGCGAACATCCCTTAAAAGCATGATTTTGGAAGCAGACAAATGTAACTTCTTTCAGGAAAGTATTCTTAGTGAAGAGATTGATTTTCTATCATCATAACATCATCATGACATCATCACAATGAAAAAAATTGCGGATAACAGAATGCCCCCCAAAGTCTGAGAGTGGAATCAATGACAGTCAATAGACTTTGTAAGTTGCATGTGTGTGTTGAGAACCAAGAGCACATCTAATCGGAAACCTGCAAACATCCAAGCATCAACAGAATATAATGTATACCAATCCCTGAGGTAGGCATTCCATACTCAGATCATAGACTAATGACATCATAAACAAAAGACATGGCCACCAATCATACATTGTGGATCCATGCAGTCATAATACAACACAACCACCTGAATACACCGTGGATCTGTGTGACAGATTTTAATCAAGACGACATAGCCATGAAACATACACAGTGGATCTATGTGTCGCAAATCATACATACTCCATCGCAACCTGGACCCTAAAGACAGTATCTAGGGTCTTCAATCTCCTCGCCCAGAGTACGAATCTAACCATGTGATTACATGTGTCGAAGTCGAACATGGTAGAAACCACTTGATTACCGGTCATTGATGTAACCGTTAACAAGTGCGAGGGAAATCACCATTGATGT
>ML812903.1:19534-46952 GCA_009831015.1 Picea engelmannii | reverse complement strand
AATTCCCTCAACTTGGGAATAACCCTTTTATACTAATCGAGCTTTGTATTTCTCCACTTTGCCTTCTGCATTCATCTTCTTTTTAAATACCCATTTGTTGCCAATGGGATTTCTTCCAGTCGGAAACTCCACTAGATCCCAAGTCTCATTCTTATCCAAGGATTCCATTTCTTCATCCATGGCCTTTTTCCAGAGCTTTCCATCCTCTCAATCCATTGTCTCCCTGACAGTTCTAGGATTATCATTTGTAATAGAAAAATAAAAATTTGAACTGAAATCAAATGGAGTATACCTTTCTGGTATACTTCTTTCTCGAACTGATATCCTCAATATTGGAATATGAGTATCTTCTTCTTCCAATTCTTGTTCTTCTATAGAGTCTGATTCATCATCCTTTAAATCAAACTCTATTTTCTTTGGTTCTTCCTTACCTGGTAGGAATTCATGTTTAACAACATCCTTCATTTCTTTAAATACCACATCTAGGCTATATATAACCTTCTTAGTTTCTGGGTTACAAAGCTTATAACCCAATAAAGATACACTTTTCAGCCTTCTTATCTATCTTACTCATTTTTTCATTTGGGACATGAACATAGGCCTCACAGCCAAATACCTTGAGATGTGTGAGAGAAGGTTTCTTACTAGTCCATACCTCTTGTGGAGTCTTATCATCCAACGCTGATGAAGGTGATCTGTTGACCAGGTAACATGCAGTACCTGCTCCCTCTGCACTTAATTCTTTCCCTAACCTGGCACCACTGAGCATGCACCTTGCTTTTTCCATCAGCGTCATGTCCATCCTTTCTGCAACTCTATTCTGTTGAGGTGTATATGGAGTAGTCTTATGCCTTTTTGTACCACACTTCTTACATAATTCTTCAAATTTATTCCCGCATAATGATCTGCCATTATTTGTCTTCAACACCTTAATTCTTTTCTCTGTTTGATTCTCAACAAGAGCCTTAAACTCTTTAAACTTATCAAAGACTTCAGATTTCTTCTTGAGGAAATATGTCCTAGTATTCCTTGAGAAGTCATCTATAAATGAGACATAGTACACAGATTTTTTGAATGATGGAACTGACACAGGTCCAAACACATCATTGTGAACTAGATGTAAAATTCCTTCTACTCTTGTTGCACAAGAGGGTAATATTTCAATGATTTTGCTTCCCATATACACAATATTCACATAAATCAAAATCTAGAGAGAAGTTAGACATACCTTCAACCATACCTTTACCATGTAGTCATCGAAGACCCTTATCTCTGATATTCCCTAGTCTTTAATGCCAAAGAATAACCTTTTCTCCAGACACTATAGGATTTCTTTCTTCTTTAACTCCAATATCAGTAACAAAGGAACTATTACACCCATCACTAAAGTACTTCCTTGTAGCTTATAGAGAGTTCCAAACTGAACTCCCTTTAGAAACATCATTGCTCCTCGAAGTAGGTTTCCTTTTCAAATATTTTTTCTACCCCTGCATCATCTATTTTTCTTACAAAAATCAAATTCCTGGCCAAACTTGGGATGTGTAGAACACGAGGTAGTGTTATAATCCTTCCATATATGAGCCTCAACTTGATTTTTCCTCATCCTATGATTCTAGTTGTCGAGTCATCACCTAGGAAAATGTTACCTCCATCATATCTTTCATATTCACAGAACCACTCCCTATGGAGAGTCATATGAAAGGATGCACCTGAGTCAATCAACCATGCCTCATGATCTACATGTGTGCTTGAAGAAGCCAAGTACACATCCCCTCCTTCTTCCTTGGAGGTATTTTCTTCTGTAGAAGAAACTTCTTCAGATCCCTTCTTTTTCTCAATTTTGGATCTACACTGCTTCTTGAAGTGCCCTTGTTTTCCACATCTCCAGCATACATTTACAAAATTTTGGGGAGATTTAGATCTACCCTTAGACTTATATCTCCCACTTAAGGACTTAGAATTATTTTTTTTCTTAGGAGTGTCCTCTTGCAAATAATGCATATGTGCTATGTCCTTCCATGTTCTTCTGTCTCATCTCCTTTGACAATAAGGATGAGATGACTTCATAAAAATTCAAGGAAGTTACTACCTATGGCCACAACTAGACTATCCCACGAGTTTGGTAAAGAGCACAGTAAACTGATACAGTTATATTCATATGAAATTTTAATCTCAACAGATACTAACTGATTACCACAGTATTGAAGGCGTTCAAATGCTCTGCCACTGAGTCTCCATCTCTCATCCTCAGGTTATACAAATTATTTCTTAGGAAAATTTTATTTACTAGGGAGTTAGACTGATAAAACCTCTCCAACTTATCCCATAAATCTTTGGTTGTAGCTTCCTCTGACGCATTTAGTAATACTGAATCTGAGAGACACAACCGGATTGTGCTCTTCTCCTTCTAATCCAACTGTTTCCAGTCATCTATTGAAGTTCTTGTAGGTGCAGTAACTAGATCCACCGCGATCCATTGATATTTTTCCACCAACAGATCTTCCATCTTGAGCTTCCACAGCTCAAAACTTTTCCCATTAAACTTCTCTATCTCCATTTTTGAACTGCTCGCCATTTGTTTTCACCTGAAAAATCAATACCACATATCTTCCACTGTAACAAGGCTTATCACAATCCCGAGAAAAAACCTTAACAACAAAGGCGTCTCCCTGAAGCCAAAAAAGATCTGATACCAGATGTAGATTTTAAACTTATACAATATTTACTGCAAACAGATTTTTCAGTAAAAGAATAGAAAAGATACATTGGAAAATACACACATTACACAGATATTTTTCCCCTGGAAACCAAACCCGGGAAAACCAACATATTCCATATTCATTCATAGTGATACATTGTTTACAATACAATATACATATAGGATCTAACAACATCCAAAACCCTAACCAATTGACATGGATTAGTCAACAACCCTAATTCCTTAACTGGAAATAGAAAACCATCGGCAAAAACCATGTGCTAAAAAAACGCCCAACAATGGACACAAAATTGTGGTGACAAGAAAAAAAGGAAAAAATGTGACATGTTTCTCGATCAACCTGTAGAGGACTCAAATCCTCCCTTCCACCCTCACTTTCATGTGTATGTTTCAGGTTTCATATACTTTATTGGACTCTGCTTCTATTTTTTATCTTCTGAATTAGACCACATAGACACTCTTCTTCCACTATAACTTTCTATTTATATAGTATCCCAATAGGTATGAAATCGAACCATTGTATCTCTTTGTATGAATCAATGCACCTATTCATTTAATTTAATAATAATCTAACATTTTGTCATTAATTTGTTTCTTCTTTAATTCAAAATAGTTCACATCCCTTGTAAGTTGTTTCATCATTAATGGAATATCTAGGTGCCTAACCATCTCACCAATATGAAATTCTTTGTTTTAATTATAACTCTGGATGTTTATAGGACGGGAAATTTTCGACCACTCAAGCCACAAGTAGAGTCAGAAAATAAAATAGAGTCGACCACCCAAAAGTTGAAATGGGAAAAATGAATTACGAAAAATGCAAGTCAGTTTTGAGGAAAAATAAGTCGATCAAAGTTGAGTTGAAAAATAAAATAGAGTCGACCAGCTGGAAGTAGAAATGGGAAAATTGAGTCAGCCAAAATGCAAGTCGGTTTGAGGAAAATTAAGTCGACTAAAGTTGATTCAACCAAGACTCAAGAAATGCAAGTTGAAGTCGAAGGCAATGCAAGTCGAAGTCGAAGAAAAATGCAAGTTGAAGTCGAAGAAAAATGCAAGTCGAATTTATCCGATTCGAAGTTGGGGGCAATGCAAGTTGAAGTTATCCAAGTTGAAGTCAAAGCAAATCTAGTCAAAGTTATCCAAGTCAGAGTCGAAGGAAATGAAATTCGAAGTTATCCAACTCGAATTCTATCATATTCGAAGTCGGAGGCAATGTAAGTCCAAGTTGAAAATCAATATGTCTAATAGAGACTCCCATACTAGACACTTGTATACATTTTATTGAGCACCACATTTTTATATTTCCCCTTTGTATTTAGACAGGACAATTTTAGTATCCATAAGTATCCATTATTTAGATAGTGCATGAGTTTGACAATATCATATACACAATTTTGATTATGATGACCATAATATTGACCTCTTTGCATCAAAGACACACCATATCCAACATTTTGTCTTAATAAAAACACCAATATCTATCTCAAAGTCAATACGACCTTAACCAATGATAATGGTAACCATATTGGTCCTTTTTGCATCAATGTCAACACCAACACCATATACTCTTTTTGAGTAGGATTGAGTAGGAATGAATTGGTATCTCTTCATAAAATTACTTACTAGCATTGTAAGGAGGATCGATGATGACTTCATGTGTGATATTTATAAGTATTTATATTTCATAGGTAGCTACACAAGACTTAATGTCACTTCAACACTTCACAATGTTGTTACACATTTTCTCAACATTTGGCATATTCATGCAAGGTTCATCGATTCTTGTTTACTTGATATGTTATTTCATCATTCCTTCAAACCTTTGTTGAAATTAATACATCTCATCATGGCACATTAAAAATGATTCTCTTCAAACCAATCAAACAATGGCACTTCACCTATTTTCCAAGGTTGAGATCAATGACAACCAAATTTCCAACAACTTTCACTACTAGTTGTTTCTTTCGCGCCACTATCATCTTTGATGGAGCCATGCATGTACTTAGAAACTTTGCGATGTCTGAGAACTAATCATCCACCATCTTTACTGGTTATGTATATGGTAAGTTTTTATCTAAATTGTCTACATATTATCCTCATAGTATGTGTGATAGATGATGTGGTCTTGCATTCGGCTTCCTCAGTTTTACTACAACCGCAAAATGATATTCCTGGAACAATAGTATCCATATCAATATTCCCCCCCCCCCCAACACTGGTTTGTTCACAAGGTATTTTAATGAAGAATGGTATGTATACATCTTAAAGTGAGACCCTAATAAATATTGTATGAACTTTTGTACCGCATAAACCATTTACAATCCTTCTCGTTCCGTGGTAGTATAATTTTTCTCTACTATGGACAACTTCCTACTTGCTAAATTAGTTGGGTGATCTATGTCTCCCTCTATTGGTTTAGATAGTACTGCACCCAACGCTATGGGCAATGCATCGACGTGTACATGGAACTCTTTGTTCCAATATGGAAAGATAAAAATTGGTGCGGTCACTATTTTTTGCTTTGAGGTGTCCAACCCCTTCTGATAGTCCTTGTTCCATTGAAACTTTGGTTCCTTCTTTAGCAACTTTTCCATCAATGTTGTGATCTGTGCATATCCCTTTTTAATTTTTTTGTAATATCTTATGTGACCCAGAGTTTCCCTTAGCTGTATGACTGATGTAGGCAGTTATAACTCTAGAATTACTACAATCTTGGTTGTATCTACTAGCAATCCTTTCTTTCACACTACATGTCACAACAAAATTCCAAATTATGCAAAAAAAATACACTTCTTCAGGTTCAATGAAATCCGACATTGTCTACACCTATCCAACATAATCTTGAGTACTTCTATGTGATCCTTTAGTAGACTAAACATAGTCCAATCATCTAAGTATACTTTCATGAACTTATGAATAAATTCCTTGAACGATGTAACCACAAATCTGGAAAACATTGCAGAGGCATTATTCAGTCCAAAGGGAATTACAATATACAGATAACTCCCCCACTCTGTTGTGAACATAGTCTTGCATTGGTCTTCCTACGCAATTTTTATCTGATGGTACCCTAAGAATCCATCTATAAAAGAGTAAGTTTCTTTTCCTCCGACGTTCTCCAAGACCTCATCTATGAATGGTGTTGGAAATGGGTCATGTAGACATGTGTCATTCAACTTTCTTAGATCCATGCAGATCTTGATTCCTCTTGTATTTTTGTCTTGCACTAGCATTGGAATAATCCAATCGAATTCTTCTACTGGTTTAATGATTCCTGCATCCAACATATTTTCCATTTTGAATTTCACCTTCTCTTTGTACTTTCGTTTTAACCTATAAGGCCTCTATCACACTGGATTAACACCTGGTTTCAGTGGAATATTCATCTCACCTAAGTCTCCTACTATCCCCTTCATCTCTAAGAATCTAGTTGGGAATAGGTCCTGATATTCTCGCAGCAATTCCACAATCTTCTCTACTATCTCATCGCTCCAATAGTCTCATATCTGTGCAAACTTCGGATTCTATGTCATCCCAATGTTTACCTTATGCATATTTATGGGTTGTGTGTAAGCAGGAGAATCAAGTTCTGGTCCTTCTACTTCTCATTCTCCTTTTGTTTTAGGTATTTGTACATTCTCGGGATATTCTTCATCATGTTATTCCTTAGCCACATTGTAGCACTCTAATAACTTATGGACAATTATATTGGCTCTATGCACACTGCATAGTGGTACCACCTCCATCGACCCTTCTTCTGAGAAGATCTTAGTTCAAATAGCATGTAGTGTTGCATATATTGTTGGGGATTCATGTTCAAATGTAAATGTGATTTTGAATCTCTACACCAGCTTGTCACATATTTCTGTCTCTTTGCGCATCTCCAATTCCAAATACCAGTTCTTCATAATTGTGTCTAGTGTGTATAAATTTGTGCATCCATTCTATTTCCAGTACAAAACTCCATAAATCCTTGCACTACTCAGCATGAAATTTTTTATCACGCTCTCCTGTATACTTTTGCACAATGTTTTCTACCTTAGTATAAAATCTTACTTGCTTTAGTTTTATGTACTATGACCAGTATTTCACCCCCTCTCTGTGAAACCCATCACCTGGCTGGAGTCGCTTTTAAGACAACATCTAGTGCCAACAACCTTTATTTTTTGGGTACTTTCAACTCAAATTCCTTTACAAACAAACTTATATAAGTTAATCCATCATACATGGGTGGATCACATAGCTCTATTCCAATCCAGCACAAGGATCGGGTTATGTGTGCACATCATCTAGTTGATACTCCATACATCCTCTATTGCCAATTCTCTAGGACCATTTTTTTAGTCGGATGCATATGAAATGATACTTCTCCTACTTAACTCACCATCTGTAGTAGGGTTGACATAATCGTCCATCCACGCAATCATGTTATACAAGTTGTCAATGTCGTTTCCTTTGGGTGGATCTATGTATCTCTTTCCTTCTGATGGCTCCAAGGGTGCAGTAACTTTCAATTCTCCAACCTCAAATATCATCTCCCTCTTCTTCAATTTAATCATCACCTAGTTAGAAAAATCCCATTCCAATATCATCAGTGCTAGATATGGTTGATTTTCATCTAGGATATCAATAACCTCAAAGTCTTCCACATTGCACACCCCATCTATGTTCACAGGTACTCCTGTCAAATGACCAATCGGTACTATTTTGTGTTGATTTGTGAGCCTTAATTGAACCGGAGACCATACTAGCTTGTGTTTTCCCATCAACTCCCATGTCTTCTTGGGTAAAACATTCACGTTGGGACCCAAGTCCAAGATGACATTATCCACATCATTCTCTCCAATTTGTGCACTAAATATGAATTCTCCATTGGTTCTCTTCCTGCGCAGTACCTGATTCACCACCCTTTGTGTGATAAGTGTTTCCCTTCCTCGTGTACAATGATCAATCATTTCATATAGTCTGCTCAACACATTTTCATATTTCACTATCTCTACACAACTCCTAGGGAATTTTGTTAGCTTTCTTACCCTTCCAGCTGGTTTCTCTAGCATGATGTGATCTCTTACATGAGGCGCAGATGATTTTGATGCTCCCCAATCCTTTCCAAGTACCTCTTTTCTTGCCATTTGATATGTCTCCTTTTATTTATGAGGATCAAAGGCTGGCATAGTCCCTATCTACTTCCTTACTCATTGCTTCATCTTCTTCCCCCCATTCATCATATTAGCATTTTTTCTAGCTCCTCTGCATGTAACAATTTCTATTCTTGGTCCTTCATTGTGTTTTTCGGCTGATATTTTCTGCACATTTTGATTTGGATTTTGTTTCTAGTTTCCTATGGCCTACCATTTCAGAACTAGTTAAGGACAATCATCTATCACATTATTTAGTGCTTTGCGCTGTGTGCATATTTTACATGGATTTGGGCAATCGCAGGATAAGTGTCTCGGTTGATTATAGTTATAACATATTATCAATCATCTTCCTCCTCTACCAAAATTTCCTCTGCCTTGACCTCTGCCAAAATTTCCTCTATTATATGGATTGAATCCTATTTTATTATTATATTGTGGACCACACCCTTCTTCTACAACATTCTCCCCTTGAATCATGTACATATCTAATGTACACTCCCTCATCAAGTCAAATGCATGAAAATCCTTCTCTTCAAGTCCGAGTGAGTTTCAAAAGTTGCAAAACAAGTTCCTTGGTGTACTCTAATACTTCTGCAGTAATGGACACTCAGTTGGGTGATGGCCCCATTTCTTACATATATTACAATATCCCCCTCCTAGTAATGGATTTGGCACTCCAGTCACCAAATATTGCACGAATGTTGGGTATTCATCTTTGTGATGGCCTTCGGTCCTACACTTGGTACACCAAACTTTCTCTTGTTTCTCCTTCCCTTTTTTAAGTTCTACCAGTTGAATTGTCAGAGCAACCAATTGCTTCTGAAATTGCACCATCCCTCCTCTGTATCTTACAGGGGATGATTCCAATTTCAATTCAATTTCCAACACTTTGGGATACGACACAACCTTCTGTTGTATCAATGCCCTATGAATATCTGGTAGAAGTCCTAAAATAAACCATTCTTGATTTTGTTGATCCAGGATTTGAAAATTTATCCTTCCCATCAGGTCCTTGAACCTTTGATCGAAGTGCCATATCGACTCCATTTCTACCTGTTTAATCTCCTTTGTTTCTGTAATGTACTACGACACAAACTTTGGCTTCTTAAACTCTTTCAGCAATGCTCTTATTATCTTATCTAATGTCCTGGCATGTCCTGTAGGCATGGTACTCTACAACTTCAAGTACCATACTAGCACATGACCTCTAAATTTTGTTGCTAATTGTGCAGCCTTCACAACCTCATCCTAGATGTTCTTAGTGGCCCAAATTATCTCGAAGACAAACAAATGTTGTTTTGGGTCCTCTAACCCAACTCCCTGGAACTCAGGAAGTCTAAGGGTGTTATCTACCCCTACCATGTTTCTTTGTGTAGTCCCTCCTCTTGGTGATGTTGGCTGACTCTGACTCTACACACTGCTTCCATTGATTTTATTTCTACTACTATGTCCTCCCTTTCTAACTATAAGTGCCTTTGATAAGTCTTCGAATTTTATCTATGATTGCGGTGATGCACACGGGGTCGTGGATTCGACTCAGGACTCAATCTGATTAGGAATGAATGGTTCTTCTATCACTATACTAGATTGGAACTCCTCTTCCTCTCCTATTATATGTGGTATCTCCATAATTTGGATTATTGTGCAAGGACCTCTCCCCTCTGGCTCACTGTGAGGATCTCCTTTCCAAGCCCCTGTATTTCTCCTCTTGTACCTCCCTCCTTTGTGCAGTTCCCCAGACTCTTTGTCTCCCTATGGTATACCTTATTTGGCTATTTTCATCCTCAGTCCTCCCTTCAGGTTCATATTACCATTATATTTTAGATTATTGCATAAACTTATTACTGTAACAGTCATACTATTTCACCATGATTACACATAATATTAATACGCTCTAACATTCATCCAACAAATTCCATAAACAATCACACAAAAGATAGTGAACACAAGATTTAAAATGGTTCACCCAACTCTCAGTTACGTCCACAATGATCGGCTTATTTATTATGAATTTGGTAATTTCCTCAGGCTTGTTGAAATATTGTGTAATTGGAAAGAATATTCTTATCCCCTTTTGTGGATAAAGTAAAAGATAAAATATATATATTATATTGATAAGCCAGCCCTATTGTTCGTAGACAAGACAAATGTAAATTAGAAAGGTAAAGTGAATAGGTCAGCCCTGACGTAATTAATGGGGGGGCAAAACTTGTATTTATAAGAGGCCTAGAACCTCATTTGTATACACACTCATCAATATCTCTCTATCAAGTGCGCAAGTCTGAGAGTGACAAAACTACAAGGAGAAGTGACGCAACTACAAGGAAGAGTATCTCAATAAAGGTGAAGGTTATCTTGGTGAAGGACTATCTTGGTCTCAGTGGTGCACTACTCTATTCTGGTTAGGGTTTCTGGAGGATCTTCTAGTTGGTGAGATATCTCTTGTGAGAGACAATGTACTTGGTTATTGAATCTATATTAAAGAAGTTTTGTTGGGTTTTCTTCCCCTTGAGGGTTTCCCAGGATAAATGCTTGTGTACTATGTGATTCTATTTCTTTCAGTAAGATCCTTATTATGATGTTGTTATAATTAATATTAATAATAACATATTAAGCAAGAAACTTTAACATGGTATCAGAGCTAAGCTTAAGAGAGAATCTTTCAGAGAAAAATAAAAATGTCATTATTGTCGTACAAGAAAATTAGGGATTTTTATTAAAGAGGAATTTCATCCCAAGGATCATCTAGAAAAGTGTGCCCTAGCCTAAGGAACTCATTGGCACCTTCACTGGACCTTTTCAGTGGACATAACTCCCAGAAATTGAAACCCTAGTTTTCAGTGGTACTAGAAAACTAGAAGTACCAGAAGTACAAGAAAACTAGGAAACCAAAACTAGTACCAGAAGTACTAGTCCATACTTCCACAATCTCAGTTTCAAGGGGTAAAATTTGGAATTTCTAGAAACTGACTATACCAGCATACTTGCCTCAGCCAGCGCATCTTTTGGTGAGTTCAGTTTTCAGATCTAAGAAATTTGATTTTTGATTATTTTTGTAGCTCGGGGGGCTAGGGTTTCCACTGCAAGAAATAATGGCTATTGGTATGAGGGTAGAAGACAAGTCAGAAGGATATGGAAATTCCAGAACTTGGAATTATAGGTTGCATATGATTCTAGATGAGAATGATCTCCTAGAACATGTTACAGTGGGTGTACTAGAACCAGAGGAAGAAGAGAAAAAGACCAAGCATAAGAAGAATGAAAAGAAAGCAAAGAGAATCATGTCAAATTCAGTAAAGGATCACTTTATCCCTCATATATCCGAACTACATACAACAAGGAAAATGTATGAAGAACTCAACAGGTTATATGAAAGCAAAGACATCAGTCGAAATCTTGCCTTAAGAAATCAACTTCGCAATATGAAGATGGAAAACTCAGAATTTGTCTCATCCCATCTTATGAGAGTTTCTCAGATTAGAGATCAGCTTGCAACTATTGGAGATTTCATTAGTGACAAAGAGATTGTAACCACAACCCTAAATGGGTTTCCAACATTTTGGATTCCTTTTGTACAAGGAGTGTGTGCAAGAAGCAAGTTACCCAAGTTTGATAAGTTATGGGTAGATTGCACACACGAAGATTCTAGACTTGTAGACCAACATAAGAGATTAATTGTTGACGAAGAGAAATCTCTTACAATTCAAAAGAACGGAAGAAGTTCCTTCAGGAAGAAAAATAAATAAGCTAACTCTGTAAGAGTTCCAAATAAGAAGAAAGATGTTTCAAAGATCAGATGCTACAATTGTCAAAAGTTGGGACACTTTTCCTATGATTGTCCTCAAGGAAAAGGGAAAATAAAGAATCAAGCACATGTCATAGAGGAAGAGGAATCTCCTCAAAGAAATATTTAGTAGAAATTGAGTATTAGGTACTTTAAGTTGAAGATAGTTGATCTAGAGAAAGATAGCAAATGGTGGAGTCTGTGGAGCCTCCCCACACAAAAACAAAAGATAAGTATTCATGTTTATTTTGAGTATCTTGTTTACTTTAATACTTTATGATTACAAGTTAGATTTTTGTGAGAATGTTAATTAACCTCGTTTTATTTTAGTATCTAAGCAGACTTATGAAGGAAGTATCAAAGAAGAGGATAAAGAAAGAGATAAAATATTTATTTCAAAAAGAATATTGTAAGAACTTATGCCTTGACTTGAAGAAGTTAGACAACATGAGAAGGACTTATGATATGGTGACAGTCAGTAAAGAACAAACTGTATCCATTATTTATATAGGAGCAGGAGGCTCCTAAATATGCAGAACAAAAATGTTCAAGATAAAGAGAAATATGGATACTCGGATATAGTTGATGACATGTAGGTAATTGCAGGTTGTTCTAGTACCATTCTTATAGATGTAGAGGGAGCAGGTTGATCTAGTATGAAGTCATAAAGAAAGAAATGTTCAAACTCAAGAAGGGACCCAGGATATTACAGAAGAAAACTTCAAGGATGATGATTAGAAGCTCTTAGTTTGGTTCAAGAGGGAGATATGTCTCCGAGTTCGAAATGGAGGATCATGATTTGGTGCAGTTAGGAAAGTAGATGGATGGTGACCAGATATTTTGATCAAGATGAAAGTTATCCAGTAGATGGATGGTGCCCAGCAGATGGGTAACAGGGTATTATACCATGGAAATACTTTGGACCACAAGATATTTTTTCAGATCCCATAGCTAGACCTTCGTAGAGAAGGAGAAAGAGAAGATACCTTAGTAGAGAAGGAATAAGAAATCCCACGGGTAGATCTTCGTAGAGAAGGAAAAGAGAAGAGAACTTCTTAGAGAATAAAGAGACCTTCATAGAAAAGGGGAATGAAAAATTTTCCAACGTTGGCCTTTGTCCAAGTGTTGAGTTTTGGATACTCTAGGGACATGATAGAATACCCTTGTAGAGAGGGGTGTGACCACCCTCATAGAGAGGAATGTGGATGTTTCTCTGAGGGGCAGCGGGGAGATACTCTCCTCTGGCCAAGGATTGAGTAGCTTGGAACACAAACCTTGACCATGTGGAATGGTTATTTGGCTCTTGAGGTTTGTTTCGTGATCATGCGTGGATCATGGAAAGGGAGTCTAGTCTTTCCCAGGATATAATCTTAGCTTCTCTAGTTCATGTGGGAGACTAGGAGTGAAGCTATGGTAGTAGTCCTCCCTAGTGGATGGGTGAGATAGATGACTACAAGAGAAGGGAGAACATAAAAGGAATGGAAAAAATCATAGAATATCTTATGTGTGAAGCTAATACATATTATCTGTGAAGATAAGAAAAATATATCTGTTGCTTGAAGATGAAAGAAAGAAAGAGTATCTTTTGTGAAAAGATAAAGAGAACAAAACTTATTTAATATGGATTCATGGAGAACCAGTCAGTGATCTTGATTCCAGAAGACCAAGTGGATTATATTGATGCATATTGTTGCCCAATTGATGTTGTTTCCAAGTTGATGATGTTGCCTAGTTGATGATGTTATCCAGTTGATGTTGTTGCCCAATTGATGATTATCTAGTTGATGATATTGCCCAATATGATGTTGTTCAGTTAATGATGACATCCAGTGACATGTCAAAAGATAAATAATATCCTCTTTTTTAAGAGGGAGTGTTGAAATATTGTGTAACTGCAAAGAATATTCTTATCCCCTTTTGTGGATAAAGCAAAAGATANATATATATATATATATATATATATATATATATATATATTATATTGATAAGTCGACCCTATTGTGCCTAGACAAGACAAATGTAAATTAGAAAGGTAAAGTGGACAGGTCATCCCTAACCTAATTAATGGGGGGGCACAACTTGTATTTATAAGAGGCCTAGCACCTCATTTGTATACACACTCATCAAGCTCTCTCTATCAAGTGCACAAGTCTGAGAGTGATGCAGCTACAAAGAGAAGTGACGCAACTACAAGGAAGAGTATCTCAGTAAAGGTGAAGGTTATCTTGGCAAAGGACTATCTTGGTCTAAGTGGTGTGCTACTCTATTCTGGTTAGGGTTTCTGGTGAATCCTTTGTTTGGTAAGATCTCTCTTGTGAGAGACATTGTACTTGGTTATTGAATCTATATTAAGGAAGTTTTGTTGGGTTTCCTTCCCCTTGAGGGTTTCCTAGGATAAATGATTATGTACTCTATGATTGTGTTTCTTTCAGTAAGATCCTTATTATTCTACTGTTATAATCAAGATTAAAAATAACAGATTAAGCAAGAAACTTTAACAAGGCTTGCACATTGCGCTTACAAATATATGTCATGGTTATCTTTCTCTTCTCCTATCCTAGTTTTTCTACAGTGCAAGCCTCTCTATATTTGCATCATCTCTTACATTAAGGTATTTATTATATCCCTTCTCATCCTATCCTATCAACCTTCCTATAGACAGGTGTTCTCGGTAGTTTTTAACAGACTCCAAAATACTACTCGAGAATAACCCCATGGAGGAATCCACTTCTCAGGAACAAACCCAAGAGGAACCCACCTATCAGGAAAAACCCAGGAGGAACCCTTATTCTCCCAACCAATTACATATTTATACATACAATATAGGGCTTAAATACCTACTTGGTTCCTCCCAAAACCCTATTACAGTGCATGACTACTCTAGTTAACTGGCCATTTGGCTACTTTTACTTTCTTTTTTGTCTGCATGCTTCTTTTCTTATGTTCTTCCTTATTTTTTGTGTCCTTATATATTTAGCATGTTAGGATGTCATCCTTCCTTTTCTTCAGCTTCCTTCTCCTTCTTTGGTCTCTTATTTATTATTCTCTCTATTTTATTCCGCTGATTGTGCACCTTACTTTTGGATGTGCCTGAGCTACGCACTCCCTAGTATTCCTTCTTCTCTTGTGCACCTTTGTTGCGCACTTCTTCTATACTTAATATTTTTACCAAAATTGTATCCCAAAACTTCTTTTCCAGCAGTCATGGATGGAGGATCAAACATACCAAATAGTATTGCAAATGGCATACGTGTAACTCATATATGATAATTTTACAAGGACTAAGAATTAAAACAGTACATGCATAAGTGAAACTCATTCATAGTAAACACATGATAGAACAAAATTGCCATATCTTTATTACTCAATGTATTCCATCATATTAGGGATATATATTGTGTTGAATAATTGAGATGAGCAACCATAGGTCTTCATCGCATTATTATATAAACAGTGGGAATACAACAATATGTGACTTGCACTGAACTTTAATATTCAGACAACTTAAAAGGAACAAGAGACTTCTCTGCACAACATAATTTTACAATACAATAACTCAGAGCTCGGGGACTGATGCATTTGGAAATTAAATAACCTCTTGTCTCAGATGAGAGCTCTCTTTTATATCTTTTTTTGTTGGGGAGCATTGTCCTGAACTATTTATCTCCCCTTGCTTATATGATATAATGGCCTCACATGTTTCTGATACTTGTCAGGGCTCCATAGAGGTTCTCTGTTGCATCAAGGGAAATCTTAACTGCCCGGCCAACTCATCTTGTGTCTGCCCCATGTTTTCATCTACTGCTAGAAATAATCATTTTGAGAGTGATCTAGGAGGATCTAAGGAACACTCACAGAGGCCCAAGAGGATCCAGGGACCGAAATTCTCATAGAAGTCCGAGGGGATCCATAAATGCTCAAAATTCAACCATCTCAAATAATCTTGAAAATGGAATCATTGCATAGATCTTGTCCTCAACTTTCCAATAGCACAAATGGCACGTCAAATGGAGTTTGTATGCAAACGTTATGGGAAGTCAAAGTTAAAGTCAAAACTCAAAAGGGGTAAAAGGACACATGTAACATCTGTACAGTGACATGTGGCACAACCATACAGGTGACATGGCCACACCCCAAGGTTCCATGTGGACTGATCAATTGAATGGGAAGATGATTTTTCAGGTTGAGTTGGAAAGTCGTACCTCTAGGATGACAAGTGGTTCAATCATCATTTGACACGTGGCATTGGAGAGCCAATGAGAGGCTACCATGTGGAAGCCCCTCATTGGCCAGTAATGGTTTGTTTGTTGTAAAATTTTGGAGTCAATAGGGTTCAACCCCATGACCTCCATACTCCTCTAACTCTTAACATAACTCTCCATACCATTGTGCCACGAGTTAGTTCTTAACACAATGGTGGCATATATTATATTTTAAATCATGTAGTAATTCATTTTGGGGAGAAAAGGGGCTGAGGGATATCCCATAGCCCTCGGTCCATGCACCATACCACATGACCATCACGATTCACCTTAGCATCCAGAGGAGCCAACTAGAATATGCAACAAGAATTATGTTATAACGAATTGTATTACCATATAACATATGTATGTTATATATGGAATATATATAACTATATTAAACCAATAATAAAATATAACCAATGAAATTTCTATGGAAGAGGATCAAACCCAAAACATTTGGGGTTAGATCCGAGAGATTTAACCAACATGCCACCATTAGAACATTTGACGGAATTTCGTCGGAAAATAGTAATAACTGCCAGAAAATCCGCATGGGAAGTTGGAGGACTGTGGCCTATATATTGGGCATGAATTCTAATGCAATAACACACATCCTTATGCACATATTTTGAGGTACATGGATCTCGAGACAAAGCATGGATCTTGATATATTATGACCTATACAGAAGTATGTGCAAGTACAAGCCAAGTTTGGTGTTGCACCGTAAAGCATGTCAAATGGTACCTTGATAGAATTTCAAGTGTCTCATATCAATTATGCATGATATTTCAGAAGGATCATGAATATGAGGTCTATTTTGTGATTTTAGGTCATTTGTAACAATATTATTCCATATTTTTCATTAATGGTCATTTAATGCATTGTTTTATGTGCCAAAGAGCATGAAATTGAGCTAGTTTGGAAGTTGGTCGACTTTATAGTCAAAAGTTTCAAAATTTCTCAAATATTCCAATGGTGTAGTCATTTTCTTGTTTTGAGTGATGAAATTTAAGAGCATCCATTAAATTTTCATATGTGAGTCATTTTGCATGTGATTTTGATACTTGAGATGGATAAGGTAGTCTTAATTGGATTGAATGGAACTTAAAGATGAAACAGAAGTATGCAATTTGAGTTCTTTTATTCTTATGTTGTGACATATCATTATCTTCAAGAAAGATAATATTCATTTTATCAGTTTTGGGGCTCAAAGAACATCATCAAAATTCTACAAACAACCCCAATACAATCAATAAATTATTTTGGATCAAGTTAGATACTGCATGTATATATGTAAAGCAATAAGTTGTGTCTAAGGATTTTCAGATCAAGTGGTATCAGATCTATTTTTGGCATGTGTTGCAAGTTGTTGTTGTGATGAGATGTAAATCTCAAGTTGGTGAAGATATTGAAGGCTCTTTTCAAGGAAACAAAATGAGTAAAGTTCTTATGAAATCGAGACTACAAAAGAGAATTAATCGGAAAATACAGAGAGAAAATTCTAAGTTAACAATGCAGTTGCAAGCTATTGAGGAAGAGAAGAAAAGGATGAAAGATTGAATATTATGTCATGAAAATTTCCACATGATTATTTTTCATGAATTAGAGAGAAAGTTGCATATGGCACCATCAATCAACAAAGTAGGACAAGCAAAGAATGAGATAGTCTCTCTTGCACTATCTCCCTCAAAGACTGTGGTTGATAAAGAAGACTCTTCATATTCCCATCAAGATGGAGAGTGATTGAGGGTAGATGAAGAAAAGAAAACCTTGGATGAAGAAGTTCTATCTAAGAAAATGACCTTACCTTCGAGTCCAAAGAAGAGTAACATATGAAATTCATCTCCAGGGAAAGATGTGCATGCTACAAGAGAAGGAATGAAGACTTTTCCCACTTGTGAATATTCTAGTTATCCATGCGCTTCATGTGGAACTAGCAACCATGACGTGGAAAAGTATCCAAGAAGGCAATCTATGCAAGTAAATCCCTCCAAGAAGAAGGCATATCATTTCTAAATTCATAGGAAAAGAAGGAATGATAAGAAGGGATCGTGGAACAAGATGATATGCTCTTATTGTGGTAAGAGTGGACACCAAATTGAGAAGTCTTGGACACTTTACTCACACTTATGTCTGAAGCAGAACCTAAAGGATGAGAAGGAACTTGCTAGAAGACAAGAAACAATAGATCCAAATGAAGTTAATGGTATTATTGAAAGGCTTGGGAAATAATATTTCCTGATGGCTGGTCTTGGAAAAGTGATTTATGAAGACATCAAAAAATGGCTAGTGGACAGTGGCTCATCTCACCATGTGACTGGGATGAGATCAATATTTTTTACTTTATCAGATTTCGACACAGATTTCTTTGTGGGATCTGGAACCAATACCAGACAAAAAATAAATGGGTATGGATATGCAAGATTCCATCTCGAGTCGAGAGGATTTCTAGGAATCAAACATATGTTGTATGTTCTAGAATTAAAGGTAAACCTATTCTCACTTGAAGTATTTTAGGATGACGGTTATGTAGTCACATTCCATAATGGATGATTACTTGTGTATGGAAGGGAATATATTTCAGACACAACAATATTACTTGGTATCTGTAAGGAGAGGTTATACAGGTTATTGGGAAGACTGATAGTATGGTCCAATGGTTATTTGAACTTGACATCGGATTCTGTAGCAAATTCAATGTCAGATTCAGGATCAACGTCATAGACATTGTCATAGGTTGGAAGTTGTGAGATTCCTCCCAGTACACTGAGGAGAATGAGTCCATAAGTAAACCATCTTTACAATTTTGTAAATATGTATATTTGTAAATATAATATGCATATATGTGAATCTCTTGAAGTCTATTAGAAGGCTTGTAAGCCACTCATTGTAAATTATAAGAGTGAGAAGGACTTTGTAAATTTATATATTTCCACCTTGTATGAGTGAGAGGAATTTTGTAAAGAGGATTTCTATATTTCCACCTTATATGTTGTAAAGAGTGAGATTAATCGCATTAGAGATTTCTACATAGTAACCTTTACACTTTTCTATAGAGTGAGAGGAATCTCGTTAAATATATTTCTAGATAGCCTCCTATACATATTTTTTTACAGTGAGAAGAATCTCGTTATGAATATTTCAAAGCCTCTACACAAAAATATGGAAAATTGTATTGTATTCTAATCAGCTAAGGGGATACATATGGATATAATTGTCTTAGACAACATTGTTGATTTTGAAGAACTAAAAGCAAAGGAACAGAATAATGTAGGCAGTTGGAACATGTATTTCAGGAGCAGAAAGAGCATAAAAGTAATGTGAAACTTTCTAAAGATTGTAAAGGAGAAATAATCCTCTTCAGAAAATAAGAGGCACATAAAGGTGCATGCTATCATCATATTTAAATACTATTTCATATTCATAAAGATGTATACCTTTAATAGAGACAATCAAGTACATATGATAACAATACAAGAAGATTTTTTTTCCAAGGTGGAAGCAACAATGAAAAAAGTATTCATTGAGGGAATTTTATAGATACATTAGCAGTACAAGAACATGGAGTCCAAATGGGCAAGACAGAGATCAACATTCAACTTGGTTTCATATTGGCTGAGATGTACTATCTTCAGCAAAAGGAGATGGGAGTGGATGTTGAAATACAAAATGCAGGTATTACAGAGATTCAGTGAACAATACTTTTGTTGTCAGAGAATCTATGAGAAAAAATCGAAGATATATATCTTATTAGCTACAGTTCTAGAGGCTAGATTCAGAGCCATATTCCAAAGAAGTAAATAAAAGTGCACTGATATAGTACCTAATATTGAAGACCCAATATGAATACTTATTTCCAAAATAATTAGCAAGATGGAAGAGTGAAGAAGATTCATCACTAAGTTATTGGATATGAACATTTCAGTAACATGGAAGAGTGAGTTAGAGTTATCATCACTACGTTGTTGAATATATATACATTTGGAGGTCCAAAGGTTCTTCAATGGGAAGGTGTGATCCAGGGGGATCTAAGGAATGCTCACAAAGGTCCAAGAGGATCTGGAACGCTCACAGAGGTGCTAGGGGATCCATAAATGCTAAACATTTGACCATCTAAAATTTTCCTAAAAATGACATCATTGCATATATCTCATTGTTATCTTTCCAGTGGTGCAAATGGTGCATCAAATGGAGTTTGTATGAAAAAGTTATGGGCAGTCAAAGTTCAAGTCAACCTAGGGAAAATTCAAAAGTCAAAAAGGTAAGAGGAAATGCGTCATGTCCATAAAGTGACACATGGCATGAACATAAAGGTGACATGGCCACACCCCAAGGTGCCATGCATATTGATCAGTTGATTAGGTAGATGAGTTGGAAGTTTGAGTTGGAAAGTTGTACCTCCAGGATGACAAGTGGTTCAATCATCGTTTCACATGTGGCATTGGAGAGCCAATGAGAAGTTGCCACATGGAAGCCCCTCATTGGCCAGTAATGGTTTATGTTTTGTAAAATTTTGGAGTCAATAGGGTTCAACCCCATGACCTCCATACTTCTCTAAGTCTTAACATAACTCTCCATACCATTGTGCCATGAGTTGGTTCTTAACACAATGGTGGCATATATTATAGTTAAAATCATGTATTAATTCATTTGGGGGAGGAAAGGGGTCGAGGGCTAGCCCCCAGACCCTCATCCATAAACCATATCATGTAAATAACACCTTCGCATCTGGAGGAGCCAACGAGAATATGTGACGGGATTTATGTTATAAGGAATTGTATTACCATATAACATATGTATGCTATATATGGCATATATATAACTATATTAAACCAACAATAAAATATAACCAATGAAATTGCTATGGAATAGGATCGAATATGTAACCTCTAGGGTTAGATCTAGGATTTTTAACCAACACACCACCGTTATCACATTTTACGGGATTCCATTCGAAAAAGAGTAATAACTACCAACAAATCTATGTGGGAAGTTGCATGACCGTGGCCTATATATTGGGCACCAATTCTAATGCAATGACAAAAATCCCTATGCAAAATTTTTGAGGTGAATGAATCCTAAGAAGGGAATGGATCCTGAGATGGGACATACTGTAGGGAATTATGTGCAAGTACAAGCCAAGTTTGGTGTTTCACCGTAAAGCATGTCAAATGGTACCTTGATGGAATTTCAAGTGTCTTATATCGATTATGCACGAATTTTTGCAAGGATCATGAATATGAGTTATTTTCGTGATTTGAGGTCATTTGTAATAGTCTTAGCCCATATTTTTCATTAATGGGAATTTAATGCATTTTTTGTGTGCCAAAGAGCGTGAAATTGAGCTAGTTTGGAAGTTGGTCAACTTTAGTCAAAAGTTTCATAATTTCACAAGGATTTCAATGGTGTAGTTATTTTCTTTTTTTTAGTAATGGAATTTAAGAGTATCCATTAAATTGGCATATGTGAGTCATTTTACATGTGATTTTGATGCTTGTTATGGAGAAGGCAATCTTCATTGGATTGAATGGAACTTAAAGATGAAACAAAAGTATGTAATTTGAGTTCTTTTATTTTTTTGTTGTGACATCTCATTATATTCAAGCAAGCTAATATTCATTTTATGATATTTTGGGTTCAAATCACATCATCAGAATTTTTCAAACCACCCCAATACGATCAATAAATTATCTTGCATCAAGTTATATACTACATGTATATATGTAAATCAATAAGTGGTGTCTAAGGATTTCTAGATCAGGGAGATATCTCAATGATTAATTTCTTTCTTCTGGCGCAACTAACAAAACACGGACCGGTGCGCTCAACTGAAAAAACACGGATCAGAGCACTCTTGACCACCTTTAGACTTGGAGTGTTGCTTAACAAAACTTGGATAGATGCATGCACTATGGAAATATTTCATTCATCTCTTTAGGTGATTGCAAAGATTTTGGATGAATGCTCACAACTTTTTTTTTTGCACGTGCACAAAAATGGACCCAAAACTTTGGCTACTAATAATCCCACACAACTATTACTTGACTCGTTCTCAAGCCATATGCTAATATTCGAAGGGAAGAGAGCAGAGTAAGAGAAAATCATCATTTGGGGAAACCATATATCAGGATGGTTGAACTTGAGTAAGAGAAAATCATCAAAGGAGACTGGAGGTGTCGCCTGACTCAGGTCTGGGGATTATGGGGGTAGGAATGAGGGTGATAGATAGAGTTGGAGTGCATGAGGGAAGATGTGTCAGATAGAAAATCAAACATGTGGCATTATGGGCGATAGTCTCCCGTAATATGGGGGGGAGCAAAGATAGGGCCAATTCTTCATGTGTAAAGAGATGTGTGTCCCAAAGGTGTGGAAGGAGGTGGTGAAGCTAAGGAAAGAGAAGAAAGCATGCTTCATCATAGAAGGCGATGAAGCATGAAATGGGATGAACTAATAATCCCACCATATCAGTGAAGGAAATGAATCATGGTGGGATTTAGTAGTGGAAGGGAAGGTAAGTTAGTACAGTAGAAGATCAGTAGGTTAAAGAACGAAAGTGTGGGACTGGTCAGGGATGGCAGAGGTGGTGAAGCAAACATCCCATAGAAGTGGTGGAATTAGATCATGAACTCAATGACAGATGGAGGAAATAGCACTAGGGAGGGGGAAGGGATAGAGAAACTCGAACTAGGATGTGGAGGAATTAATCCAACAAATATGGGGAGGAGGGGGGTTATTTATATAGGAGGAGTATGGAAAATAAGGAGCTGATGCGATGAGTGTGATGGAGGTAAGGTGTCACAAACAATGAAGAATATAGTGGTGGAGAGATCCCAATGTCGATTTACTTTCATGATGGTATGCTTGGTTGAATTAAGTATTATAATAGATGTTGTACCATTGAGTGGTGAATTGTGTTGGATTTAAATGGTTGCATCTAGCAAATAAGTGTCATTGCCAGGAACTTCGTCTGATATTTAGTTTGAATGGATGTCAGGGTCCAGTGATAGGACTTCTTGTACAAGAGTACTCCTGCTTTGAAAACCTTGGAAATATAGAAAGTGATCTTGGGAATTCGTCAGTATGCGCGAGTGGAGTGGGATGAAGGTTGGATGGATCAAGCAACCATTGATCTGTCAAATGTATGACATGGTAGTACTGATGGTGCTAGGGGATACTTCTCCAGCTAATAAAGAGGATATGTTGACTGGTACTGAAATATGTTGGCAAGAGGATCTTGTACATAAGAACCATAGCGTGGATGAAACAAATGCACGCGTGAAGTAAAGCGTGTTAGCTGGGATGTCGCACATGAGGATTCCACACCCTAGTTGGATTTGAGTGATAAGGTTATGAGAGTGAAGTGGCCCCTAGTGATCCACATTGTTGTTCTAAGGGTATGTTGGTGATTATTGTCGAATGTTGGGGTTCATGTTCCAGGATGATTGGTTCTGGTAGGATCCATTGATGGAGGAGTTCATCGATATTGGGATTGATATCATCTAGCTCTATCGGGTGGGGGGGAAATGGGTTTTGTATAGTGAATGATTTTGGGGGGCAGGTAAAGTCAATTATTGGATGTAGAGTCAAGGTAGATGGAGGGGAAACCATTTCACTAAAAACTTTTGGAGCTGGTGGTAGTGGAGAGGGGTATGGGAGGGTGCAATATGAGGTTATATATTTGCGGCATGCACTGTGCATTTTCTTGGATAACCACCTTATTTCGCCAAGAGTTGTAAGATGAGGTATGATTTCTCTAGCTCTAAAATAAAAGCAGATATCCTCCTCAACAATTGCCCATTCTTGGTGAGGTTCCCGATACACGGTCCACCATCGTGTCAGGGTGCTAACCAGGACTATATTGAGGGTGTGAAATATATAATATTTTGGTATGTCTTAGAGTCATGCAAGTAATAAATCCATTGGCTTCGACCCATCATAGTGATAGGAGACAAATTATTACATGCATTCCTCTACCTAGATGTGGTCACACCTCATTGTTTCCACCTCATAGAGCTTATTCTGCCATCTCTCTAAGGCATCTTCAGAATTTGTGTCATAATATTTGACACTCCTCCAACTTAATTCTTCGTCTTCGGTGGGGTTGATGCAGTCCTCCCTGTGCATCCATGTTGACAGGATCATTGTAGCAGTCACCTTCATATGGATCAAGTGGCACAACCACATACAGGGTGTCTGTCTCAAATGACATTTGAATATTTTTCAAATTCAACACTGCATTGTTATCAAAATCCCATTTGATTCCTAGAAATGTAGGGTAGGGATCTGACTCATCCATAATTTCAATGACTTTGAAGTCGATTTTTTTTTTACTCCTCTATTCACCTCTACCTGCTCCATTTAGTCAATGGAGTAGATCTTGTACTGATTGGCTAATCGAAGATGAATGGGAGACCAGGCCAAATTCAGTTTCCCGATCACTTCCTAAAATTTCTTGGGTAAAATGTTCACATTGAGTCCTAGATCCAACATGACCCCATCCATGTCATACCCACTAAGATTTGTTGTCATATTAAACTCTTATCCAATGCACTTTTTTTGGCTGACCTAGTAGACATTCTTTTCTGGAAGTGATGCTACAATGATGGGATTGTGATGGTTGAAATTTGATTACAGAGGGATGGGTGGTTTATCAAAGCAATGTGAGAAAAATGGTTTGAAAATTATTCAAGAGAGAAAGCTAATACAATCCTACAAAAAAAGATTCATTATCTTTCAAGGAGGAAACGTGTGCATGGTTTGCAAGAATATTGTTGTACAATTTAGCAAGAATCAGTCCTACACTGCAAGAAGAATATGGTCACACAGTTAGAAAAAAAGAATAATTATAGTCAATAAAGAAAGGATCAGGTAGTGTGGAGCAATACGTGTTGGTGTGGAGATAAAGAATTTGAAAAATCCACCATCACCCAATGATCAAAATCTGGACCAGGGGTCAAAAATTTGCCCAAAATTCAAAGTGGTCGGAATGCGAAGAAAACAGTGCCATTGCGTCCGTCTCATCTTCCTGATTTCGGTGGTATATTTACTTTCGCGAATGGAGTCCGTATGGAGAAGTTATCGCGATCTGTTCACCAAGGCAAACAGGTAAAAATTTGATGCTGACTGGGCAGGCCGTACAGCTAACATGGCAGAGGCCATACAGCTAACGTGGCAGGCCATACATTCCGTACGATGATGTGGTAGCTGAGTTGGCAGCGCAAATGTGGCGGTTTGTGATTGGTCGAATGTGGCCAAATAGGTTGTTGACATGTGGCAGTTAATTGTCGAATGGTTCGGTGCCACGTGGCCCACTCAGGGGCTGCCACGTGGCACCCTGGGTTTGACTATTTGGTTCGTTTATTAAAACTTTATGGAGGCCATGGGGTTCGACCCCCGGACCTCCCTCTATGCAACGCCTTCACAAATTTACGCTAACCATATTGCCGCACTTTGGTTCTTAATGTGTATACGGGCTTGAATATATTTAAATTCCATTTGTATATTATACGGCGGGGGTTAGGGCTGGGGCTAAGCCCCAGCCCCCGGTCACACTTACCGTTCACATGACCCTGCCTTCCAGTGGTTTGTGCGTGGAGGAGTTTTAAATTGTATAAACCGTGGTTATATGTGTATTGATATGACCACTGTTTATATCATTTGCGCGTGGGGTTAGTTTGGTTACAACACCATAGCGTTGGTCGTATTACCACATGACCATTATATGCGGAGACATATTTACAATGATTTAAACCACGGGTTTTGTTATGTGTTTAATATATGACCACTGTTTGAAATGGCGCGCGATTTTAAAATGGGTTTTAAATGGAGCCAAGTTCGGTTCAACAGTTAACCACACACCGAACACTTGTCACATGTGCGTTGAACGGTGGCACTTAGCCCTATATGCACGGGGAATGTGGCCATATGGTCCCCCCATGCGCCCAACACCTCCGTCCTTGGGGGCTTTGTTTCCGTTAACCATTCGACATTTTGGCGCATTTTGTGGAGAGGCGCACGTGTGCTGAGTTTAGGCACGAGAAACGCTCAGAGCTAGGTTGACCTTCACAGAGGTGCAGAATGGTGAACCAGTAACAGAGCTTGAAGGAGGAAAATGGCAAGAGGCCTAACTTTTTGAGTTTTTGGCCAAATGAGGTGCCGAAAAAGCCCAGCTAGGGGTTTTTGGACGTTCTGAGTCCATTGGAATTGTTTTCACAGGAATTTGAATACTTCTTTTGCAAGTTTTTAACCATTGAAGTTTGAGGAAGCTCTAGGAAGCTTGAAGCCCTCATTGTTTGAGGCATTGCTCAGATGAGTACAGGTCTATTTTCTGTGATTGAATAGTCATTTTTGACTGATGATTATGCTTTGAACACATTGGGATAGGTTTCATATCCATTGGAGGACTTTTACAGGTTTTTTTTCCACATTGAAGCTCATTGAAGCTTGGAGGCCACATGTAGAAGAGGCCATTACTGGATGAGACAAGATCCATTTGCAGAGTTCTAACAGTCATTTTTGGGGTTTTTGTGTATTCTGAACCCAATGGTACAGTCTGTAAATCCATTGGAGTTGAGTAGCATCTTGTAAAAGAACATTTGACAAACTAATCCCAAAGAGCCAAGTCCATTGAAGGAGGCTCAAGGAGATGTAGCCCAGAGAGGGGTGAACTCCTTTATCATCTTGTTATTGTTTTGAGTTTGTTGTGTTATTTGCTGCACTTTATATTGTTGTGTATTTGATTATAGCACATGATTAACCTTTTAAAAGAACATTTCCTCACACATGAACTTTGCAAAGAAGAAGCATGAACTTAACACATTAACCATCTTGCATATTTTAACACATGAAGCAAGGTCTTGTTAAGGTTTATTTTATTGAAGTAGGGGGTGCTTGCATAGCATAACAAGTCAGCCTTCTATTTTTAGATCAGATGGTATCAGAGCCTAGTTTGTTTTGCTCATGTATTTGCCAATGATAGCTTGAGGTTTAGCTGTTGGTATTTGTGCAAGTTTTGTGTTGAAGTTTGCTATCTTGCAAAGATGGAGGAAGCTTCAAACATGGATAGTTCTCATACATATTCCAACTCTAAGTTCTTTGAGAAAGAGATGTTTAAGGCATTGTTAACCATGAAAGATATGGTACAATATTTGTGGAAAGATAGAGAAGAGAGCATTGTCCTTCAAGAGTAGTTGATGGCCATGAAGGAGGAGAAAGACCAACTTCTTGAAAAGTTGCATGAGATGGAGAATCAACTCCATGAAGCAAAGGAAACCCTTACCAAGTACATGCATAAACATGAGGTATGTAATGTTAGTTTGTCTTCAAATTCCTCTCAAGAATAATGCTTTGGTGTTTTTTAAAATCACACAAGAGGAATAGGGTCCATGTTATTGTTAAAAATGGGCTATGAAGGTAAAGGGTTAGGCAAGCATGCACAAGGCATTGTTGAGCCTATTGTTGTTGAAGAGAGACCTAAGTATTGTGGTCTTGGTTATGAACGAATTGATGAAACAAATTCCAAAGTTGAGG
>ML812903.1:0-14145 GCA_009831015.1 Picea engelmannii | reverse complement strand
GAAGGAAAAACATGATAAGGAACATGTACATGATGTTGATACATATTTCGATAATGATACTATTGTTGAGGATATTGATGATAATATAGGTATTCAGGGCTTGTTGTTTGATGATGCTCAATTGGACAAAGAAATTATACTTTGTCGACACTGTCACCAAGTTGGCCATGTTGAGATAAATTGTTTTGATCTCCACCCATGTTTTTTTGTGGGAAGAAAAACCATGTCTCAAAAAGATGTTGGAAGTGACGAAAGATTCAGAGGAAACATGTAAATTTTGAATGGTTAGGGACTTGGCATTGTAGTTTGGAAGCTAAGTTATTGGAATGATCTTATTGACGATATTATGCACAGGTACAACCATACTTGATTGGATATATTTCTACAATTGACGAGCATTAATGTTTTTCAGGATTGGATGATACAAGGAATGATTGGGGCCCGCTTGATGTAGTATTTTGAGTTGAAGATTGAGTCTCCAGAATCCACTTCAAATACAATTTGATTACCATTTTCCACTCTCAAGGAGGGTATATATCATTATCTATACTTCTCACTTTTTAGTCAAGAGGGAGGGGGATATTAATATGTCACACTTCAAGTTTCCAAGTCTAACTTACAGGATTGTTGTTTATGATGATTGATTATGGATTCATGATTCAGGATTGCACATGAGTTTATGACTTCAAGATGATGGATGATTGAGGATTGTTTCAAGACATGATTTTTGTTTCCTGATTGGATGATAGATTTGGATTGGTTAGTTTGACCTTCAGAATATTTTTCACTGAGGAAGTTCAACATTTGGCATTTTGGATTTTAATGGATATTGGATGGATGGATGACTTGACACATTTTTTGGCATTTGATGGATTTTACAACATGTTCGATGGACATTTAGGTTCAATATATGGAGAAGTACCAATATTTTACATGGTTTAATACTCAAAGGTTTTTTGGCTACAAGATTTTCATATACAGGTTTTGGATGTTGTTGGACACTTTTTTCTGTCAGCGGGATTTTTTGACAGTTTTTTTATGTGTCTGTATGTGAGAGATTCATAGTMTTCAAACTTCTMAAGRATGKTATTTTGACCATGCAAAGGACATATGATTATTTTGTTCTTTTCTCTTGGCACATTGGATTTCCATGGATTTTCAAGATATGGGATGTGTTAGACTTGCAACTAATTCACTTCTCATCAGTATTTTCTCTCATTGGTTTGGGTTCACTTCAATGACCACTCAGAGAATATATGGCTCATTTGATGCAGAGTGAAGTTTCCATATTTAGTTTTCAACATCCACATTTGGTGGGTTTTTCAGGCACATCTTCATTGAAACTCATGAGGCTTCATATCATGAGTTACAAATTGAAGGCTTAGATATGTTATCAATTTTTTCTTTGGTTTTTTTTGCTAGCTGATACATTTGTACAAACTTAAGATTAAGGGGGAGTTTCTTATAAATAATCTTAATTTCCTAAATAGACCTTAACAACCATTCAGTTATGATATGGTTGTAAGGTCATTATCTTGATATGTAATATAAATGTACCATTGATGTACATATTAATTTACTTGAGTGTTTGAATTTTCCGCCATGTTTAGGTGTTATCATTCTTACTTCTATTTCTATCAAATGGGACTTAGATATTGGGGAGAAACCCTGCAATGAACCATTCTCTATGTTTCACGTCCTACATATGGAATTTCAGCCTATCCAAAAATATTTTGAACCATTGATCATAATCCCATATGGTATCTCTTTCCTTTTGTTTTATTTCTTTGATTTTTATGATGCACTGGGACTCTGACTTCAGCTTCTAAAATTCTCGAAGTAGATCTGGTTTGATCTTGTCCAGGGACCTCACATCTCCTTCTAGCCCAGTATCCTTATACTTCATGGACCATGTCAGGGCTCAATCCATGAACATGGTCTCCATTTGCGCGATCTTAGCCAGCTCATATGTAACTCTCTTTACAAACCATATTACTTTGCAAGTGAACCAATGTTTCTCGTCATCATCCTTACTATTCCATGGAACATGGGTAATATTAGTGTACTATATTGGCTAGCCATATTGGAACCAAATTTATTTCCACTCTTCTAAATACTATTTTATGGATCCTTCCACACCACTATTTCTTGGGGTAAAGTATTATTGACTTCACATTCTCCTTCACTTGTGTCATCACTTATTTCATCCTCTTCTCTTTCTTCAACTTCAACCTCTTCACTATCTGTTGTTTGTTCTTCTTTATTATAAATTGATGATGCAGCCTACCCTCCCCAAACCCGTGGGTCAGAAGATCGATGTCAATAGGATCGTTCTTCTCTCCTTGGCCCGAAGGACTCTAAAACGCCCTTCTATTTCCCTTTCGGGAAATCTGCACCCACAGTGAAACCTCGTGAGATTCCTCCCTCATGCTTCGGGGAATCGAACTTCACAATATCACAAATCCTATGGTCCTGTGCCTACTTACTATGACTCCTAAATCCTGAGCTCCCAAAATAGTCAACTCCAGCTTTTCGACTTTCGTGAGTTCGCTACTTGCGATGACATGTAACTCTGCTCCATGAACCTCGAAATCCCGATGCTATATTCCCCGAAATCTTGAAATGTCAGACTTCAATATGTTTCTCGACATTGGCCCCATGGCTATACTTCTCTCCATTTCGGGACTTCACACTTCACAAGTTCGTGAGTCCTGATGCAAGGCTTTCGAGACTTCGACTCACGAAACTCCGAAATGGTCAATGCGGTTGACTTCTACATCGATAGTGTGCCACCTGTCTACCTCACTGACTCCTCTAGCCCCACGCTCTCCTTATAACTCTTCACAACTTCGTGTTTCATGATTTTTTGAACTTTGATACCAAGTCTTCGGTCCTTCTACTCACGAGATCCCAATAAGCAATTTCACGACTGATCCAACGGATCCTGACTGGCTCGGATCTATAGTTCTACTCCTCCTGAGCTTAGAACCTTTCGAAGCACTCATTATAACTTCATTGCTCCTCCATGAGATCTAACAGCTCATAGGACTTCACAGATTCTCCACAGATAATTCCGACCATCCGTCTCTTCCTCTGAGAACCTCTACACAAACTAAGCAAGGTGTCTCTCTCCGCGGAGCTCGTCCTCTTGTGGTCCCTCATCACTAGACCTTCCTCCAATTCTTCCAGGTGCTTGGCCTCTGCCTTCCTTCAACTCCTTCGAAGGTCAAATCCCCCTAAACTTTCTCCAACTCTGAGCCTTTCGGAAAACCCCTACTCACACTCCTTGCGACAGACCTTCAAACACTTTCAAATGCTTGACTCCCTTCGACTCTGCGCACACCTGTAGCAGCAGTCTCTCAGTACTTCGCTCAGGTTCGCAACCCTGAGACTTCACTTGACCTGCACACTCCTTGCATGGCTCCTGTGCCTAACTACACTTCTGAGTGAATGAGAAAAAATCTACCCTATCTGATCTCTCATAGGCAAACCTCTGAACCCTCTGTCAACTCACTCCTTGCGAACAATTCGACTGCACTCCTTGCAGGAACTCTTGCTCAGATAGAGAAATAATTGAAACTCATTTTCCTTAATCTCTTTCTCTCTCAAATTTCAGACATTCAACAAGAAATCATTCATACATAGAATAAAATAAATTGCATGACAGAAAGAGTAAAATAACCATGAGCATAACATTTAGCATGCATACACAGAGAATATATGAACACCATGAGTCTAAATCACAACTTTCTTGTATTAATTCAGAACTTTTGTATATGGAGTCTGCTACACAACTCTCTACTTCTCCTCTATTCCCTTTACACTAATGTTACAATAATACAAGTGAGGGTGTCTATATCCCGTTTCCCTCCTTCCTTCTAAACTGTCTAATCTATGAATTTAATTCTAACTATTTGCATTAACTACCATAAATGCCTTCTATCTACTAAGGACGAGAGCGAATCGCTCAAGGTCCATTTACATTATACAAGGGCACTCCTTATTAATGGATTCATTTAATATTGGCGCATTAACTTTAAGATGATTCAAATAATTTTATCATATGTCAAAATGTGTTGGCGTCTGCCCCATGCTCGCTTGATGCTAGTGATGCTCCTGCATCATACTCCCTGGCTTGAAAATTTTCATGGGATCCTGTCCATGAGCTCGCGTATGGTGTGTCCATGCCTCTGGATCTCTGCTTCACTCTCCTAGCTGGCATCTTCAACTAGATGGCCCTTCCACTTGACTAGATATTCAAAGTATTACTTTCTCCTAGTCTTTTTTCTCACTCTTTTGTCCAGTATGCACTCCATCTACGGCTTATCTGCAACTGGCATCTTCTTTGTCCATTGGATTACTGGTTGTTCATTTCCTGTCCCCGCTTCCTCATATTTATATGGGTACAAATACGAGATATTGAATATCGGAGAAATTCCGATCCCATCGAGTAATTCAATCTTGTAAGCATTCGCCCCAAATTTCTTTAAGACCTTACATTGTCTGATTTTATTCATCTTCAGCTTATTATATGTTCCTCTCAGGAACATTTCCTTTCTCAAATGTTCCAAAATCAAGTCACCAACCTCGAACTGAAGTTTTCTTCTGTGTTGATCTTCTCTGCGCTTATACTCCTGGCTTGAATTTTGCAATCTCTCCTTCAATTGGCTATGAAGTTCCTTCATCGCCCCTGCGAAATCTTCTACACTAGCGCTCCTAGTTGCATTTTGTTCTGAATATCTCAATTCAAAAATTCCTCTTGGATGCATGCCATAGACAATCTGAAATGGACTCTGCCCTGTGCTTCTGTTAACCGAGTCGTTATAAGCAAACTCTGTTTGTGGTAATATGTTGTCCCACTGGCTGTGGTGTTCTGTCACCAGGCTTCTCAGCAAGTCTCCCGGACTTTTGTTTACCACTTCTTTCTGTCCATTCGTCTGGGGATGATAAGTCGAACTAAACGACAAGTTAGTTCCCAGCTTCTTCCATAAGGTCCTCCAGAAGTGTCCTATGAACTTGGTATCTCGATCCGAAACTATGCTCTTTGGTAAGCCATGAAGTCGAATGACTTCTTTGAAGAACAAATTCGCAATGTGAGTTGCGTCACTGGTTTTCTGACATGGAATGAAGTGTGCCATCTTGGAAAATCTATCCACCGCCACAAAGATTGAGTCAAATCCTCTTTGTGTTCTTGGCAACCCCAATATGAAATCCATGCTGATTGCATCCCATGGCTTCTCAGGTATGGGCAATGGTTGGTAAAACCCCACATTATGTCTTCTTCCCTTCGAATGCTGGCAAATTATGCATTTGTCCAAGAATCTCTTGACATCTGCTCACATTCCCAGCCAAAAATATGACTCATTCAATTTTGTGAACATCCTGTCGTGACCAAAGTGCCCGACCAATCCTCCACTATGTTTCTCCTTCAACAAATTCTCCCTCATGGAGCATTTCGGAATACACAGTTGATTACCTTTAAACAGTAATCCCTCCTGGATCATGTATTCTACCCATTTTCTTCTATCTCTGAGAATTGGATTCTCAGCTACTTCATACGCCTCTTTAAAATCTGGATCATCTCTATACATGTCCCTGAGATCATCAAAACCCAACGTTTTGACTCTGAACTCCTGCAATAGCAAACACCTCCTGCTCAAAGCATCAACAACTTTGTTAGCAATACCAAAAATATGTTTAATCACAAAAGTGAAATTTTGCATATATTCAACCCATTTGACATGTCTCTGATTGAACTTTTCCTATTGAGTCACAAACTGCAATGCATGATTGTCACTATATAAGACAAACTCCTTCGGGATCAAGTAATGCCTCCATTTCTTTAATTCCTGAATGATAGCATAAAACTCCTTATCATAAGTAGAGTATTTCACTTTCGCTTCATTCAACTTCTCACTGAAGTATGCTATCGATCTATCTTCCTGACTCAAGACTGCCCCTATTGAAAACCCACTTGCATCGCATTTCACTTGAAATATCTTTCGAAAATTCAGTAACACCAGAATTGGTTGTTCCATAATTGTCCTCTTCAACAGATTAAAAATCTTCTCAGCCTCTTCAGTCCAGTGAAAATACTTATGTCTTTTCTTCACTGTGTCCATCATTGGTGCACTAATTCCACTGAAATTCCTAATGAATTTTTGGTAGAAACTAGCCAATCCATGAAAAATCCTCACCTCAAAGGTATTCTTTGGTGATGGACAATTCTTGATTACCTCCACCTTATCTGGGTCCATCCTTAACTCATCTGCAGAAATAACAAATCCCAAGTAAACGAGCTCTATCTTCATGAATGAGTATTTCTTCATGTTTATCAACAACTTCTCCTGCTGTAACTTCTCCATCACTATAGCCAAATGTTTTAGATGCTTTGCCACTGTTTTACTGAAAATCAGTATGTCATCTAGATATACGATAACAAATTTTCCGATGAACTCCCTTAGGACTTCGTTCATCAACCTCATGAAGGTACTCGGTGCATTTGTTAAGCCAAACGACATAACAAGACATTCACACAACCCTTCATTTGTTTTGAATGCTGACTTCCATTCATCACCTTCTCTCATGCAGATCTGGTGATAACCGCTTTTCAAATCAATCTTTGAAAAGAATTTTTCTCCACTCAAGCAATCCATCAGGTCATCCATCCTTGGCAATGAGAATCTGTACCTGAAGGTTATCTTGTTAATCACCCTTGAGTCAGTACACATCCTCCAGCCTCCATCTTTCTTCGAACTGAGTACTGTTGGAACAACACACGGTCTCAAGCTTTCTCTGACTAATCCTTTGTCCAATAAATCCTAGACTTGTCTTTTGACTTCTTCATTCTCTCGCGGCGTCAATATATACGCAGCTTTGTTTGGAAAACTGGCTCCTGGTATGAGATCAATATGATGACTCACACTTCTGATTGGTGGCAACGAACGAGGTAGTTCATCCACTACTATGTCAGCGAACTCTTCCAGCAGTTCCTGAATTTCTTCTGGTAAATCATCCACTCTTATGTTGGTCAAAACAATCTTTGGTTTCTTGACCACAATGAACTGTGGTTCTTCCTTCTTATTAACCTCTATAAGAAGTTTCTTCCCACTCATAAGAAGTACAGTGTTGCTTACTTCTAGTTTTACCTCCTTATCCTTGATTGGAAGCAACATGTGAGTCCTCCCATTCTTCTCCAGGGTGTATGTGTTCATTCTCCCATCATAAATCACATTTCTGTCATATTGCCATGGTTTACCCAGCAATAGATGACAAACATTCATGGGAATAACATCACAGAGTATCTTATCATTATATCCTCCTATCTTAAACTCAACTAAACATTGTTTAGTGACAGTTACCTGATGTCCTTTTTGTAGCCACAAAACTCTGTATGGGCTTGGATGATCAATCGTCTCCAGCTCCAGCTTTTTTACCATATCTGTAGAAATGAGATTATATGTACTACCACTATCCACAATTACCTTGCATACCCTATCCTTGGTCTTGCAAGTAGTTTGGAAAAGTCTGGTTCTTTGGACTAAACTCTCCACCTCCTTTTCTGGTGTCAAAAGAGATTTTCGCATCATCAACGATCTTCCACCTTCAACATCTTCTGCCTCAACATCTTGCCTCTGTTCTTTAGCGATGTGAGTCTCTCCACTCTCATTCTTTTTATATAGACACTCATAATATTTGTGTCTAGTCTTTCCGCATGTGAAGCATGTTATTACTCCACCTCTTCTTCTTCCTCTACCTCTAGTACGAGGAAAAGTATTATTATCATCATAATCTCCTCTATGTTCGGTATGTTGTCCTCGTTGTTCAGCATATTTCCCTTGCTGTGAGGTTCCACCTCTCTCAGTTCAAGTTTGAGGTTTCTTCCAATCCTCTTTGGGCTTCTGATTTTTATCCTGGGCAACTAATTTTCCTCTGGGATGACTCCTGCCTCGGCCTCTTTGACCCTGTTTTCAGCTCAGCTTCTCTTCAGCTTTCAGAGCCATATGATAAGAATCTTCAACCATTCAGATGGTTACCATGCTCATCTCATCCTAAATGTTGCATCTTAGGCCATTCATGTATCTGGAAACTTTTTCATCATCGCTTTCTCGATGACCTGCCCTAATGTTCAGCCTGTAGAATTCTTCAGTGTATTCTTTCACTGTCATCAACTTCTGTCTCAGGTTTTGCATTCTCCTGAACAGAGTAATTTGATAATCTTTGGGGATGAATTTCTCCTTCATCTTCATGATCATTCTATCCCAGCTTTTGATCTGCTGCTTTCCTTTGCAGTGTCTGTCAGCTTGTAGTTCATCCCACCACAATGTTGCATGTCCATTCAATCTTGTGACAGCATGCTTGACCTTCTTGTCTTCTTCGATATCTTCATAGTCAAAGTATGTGTCCAGAGCTCTAATCCAGTCTAGGAGCTCCTCTGCATCCATATTTCCCTCATAAATTGGAATGCCCATTTTTTCTCTTGCACCCATTCTTGCAATAGCTCTAATCAAATGTTTGTTTGCTGCATCTTCGGCTGCAACTTCCTCTCTTTCATGTTCAGTCTCAATTTTACTTTTAGAATCACTAATATCCCCAGCACTGATTGTACGCCTCTATGTTGTCTCCATGTCTTCGAATCTGGCTCGTAGATCAGGCATCTCTCTCTCCATGGTTGGATCAGTCATCTTCCTACCCCTTCTTCTTAGCATTTCCCTCTCCTCTGGTGGATCGGGTGTTTGTCTGTCCCTTCTTCTCGGTGGCATGGTGAATTCTCTTTTTCTCTGCTACAGAAAGAAAAGAACCTTTTTGTGCTCTGATACCAAATGATGATGCAGCCTTCCCTCCCCCAACCCGCTGGTCGAAAGGTCCATGTCAACAGGGTCATTCTTCTCTCCTTGGCCCAAAGGACTCTAAAATGCCCTTCTATTTCCCTTTTAGGAAATCTGCACCCATAGTGAAACCTCGTGAGATTCCTCCCTCACGCTTTAGGGAATCAAACTTCGCAATATCTTGAATCTTGTGGTTGTGTGACTGCTCACTATGACCCCCAAATCCCGAGCTTCTGAAATAGTCAACTCCGGATTTTTGGCTTTCGTGAGTTCGCGAGTTGCGATGACTTCAACTCTACTCCACGAACCCTGAAATCTTGATGCTATACTCCCTGCAATCCTGAAATGTCAGACTCCGACACATTTCTCGGCACTGGCCCCACGACTATACTTCTCATCGTTTTGGGACTTCGCACTTCACGAGTTCATGAGTCCTGATGCAAGGCTTTTGGGACTTCGACTCATGAAACTCTGAAATGGTCAACGCAGTTGACTTCTACGTCGATAGGGCACCACCTGTCTGCCTCGCTGACTCCTTTGGCCCCACACTGTCCTTCTAACTCTTCACGACTTTGTGTTTCACGATTTCATGAACTTTGATAGCAAGTCTTCGGTCCTTCCACTCACTAAATCCCGATAGGAAATTTCACGAGTGATCCAACGGATCCTGACTGGCTCGGATCTACGATTCTACTCCTCCTAAGCTTAGAAACTTTCGAAGCACTTGTTATAACTTCCCTGCTCCTCCATGAGATCTAACGGCTCACAGGACTTCGCGGATTCTCCACAGAGAATTTCAACCATCTGCCTCTTCCTCTAAGAACCTCTGCACAAACTAAGCAAGGTGTCTCTCTCCGCGGAGCTCGTCCTCCTGTAGTCCCTCGTCACTACGCCTTCCTCCAATTCTTCCAGGAGCTTGGCCTCTACCTTCCTTCGACTCCTTCGAAGGTCCAAATCCCCCTGTACTTTCTCCAATTCTGAGCCTTTTGGAAAACCCTTGCTCGCAATCCTTGCGACAGACCTTCAAACACTTTCAAATGCTTGACTCCCTTCGAATCTACGCACACCTGCAGCAGCAGTCTCTCAGTACTTCACTCAGGTTTGCAACCCTGAGACTTCACTCGGCCTGCGCACTCCTTGCACATCTTTTGTGCCTAACTGCACTTCTGAGTGAATGAGAACAAAGCTACCCTATTTGAGCTCTCAGAGGCAAACCTATGAACCCTCTATCAACGCACTCCTTGTGGACAATTCGACTGCACTCCTTGTAGGAACTCTTGCTCAGATAGAGAAACAATTGAAACTCATTTTCCTTACTCTCTTTCTCTCTCAAATTTCAAACATTCAACAAGAAATCATTCATACATAGCATAAAAACAATTGCATGACAGAAAGAGTAAAATAACCATGAGCATAACATTTAGCATACATACACAGAGAATATATGAACACCATGAGTCTGAATCACAACTTTCTTGTATTAATTAAGAACTTCTGTACATGGAGTCTGCTACACATCTCTCTACTTCTCCTCTATTCCCTTTACACTAATGTTACAATAATACAAGTGAGGGTGTCTGTATCCTGTTTCCCTCCTTCCTTCTAAACTGTCTAATCTATGAATTTAATTCTACCTATTTGCATTAACTACCATAAATTCCTTCTATCTACTAAGGATGAGAGCGAATCACTCAAGGTACGTTTACATTATACAAGGGTTCTCCTTATTAATGGCATCATTTAAGATTGGTGCATTAACTTCAAGATGATTCAAATAATTTTATCATATGTCAAAATGCGTTGGCGTCTACCCCACGCTTGCTTGACACTAGTGATGCTCCTGCATCATAAATATGCAAGGGGGGTGGAGAAAAGGGGGGGTAATACCATCTTCTCTTGAAATTTCTTTGAGGGGACCTAAATAGCTATATAACTGTAGTCGCACAAGACTATCCAACATTACAAATTCATCTCCTCCACCACTAAGGGAGCCTTCGTCTTACTTCACTTATAGAGAAATCACCTTCTACACCTTCTTCTCATGATGTAACTACACACCACCAACATGATCTTCTGCCTCCTAGCCGATTTGCACACTGCCACTACGTGATTCATTTCTTGGTCCTATCTATGCACTGCCACTACTAGTATCTTCAACTCCAAGCCTCTTCACAAGCATGTCCTCACCTATGCTCCACTTTGGCACAACATGCTCCCCCAGACCACTGCCTAGTGTGAGATTCCTCTTCATTTTGAGCCCGACACTTCACTACACACCCTTGGCTACCTCTTATTTAATATTCCACTAAGTTTTCTCCCTCAACTCAGCTCTTCTTGCATATATTTCGACTATTTTTCTCCTCTACTATTTTGTCTCCATTACATTCATCACCTCATCTCAACAACTTCATGGATCCCCTCACTAGATTAATACTCTATTTCTTTCTCCCCCAACTTTTTCCAGAAAGCCTCACCAGCACTAGGGGATTTACTCGGCCATCTTATCAAGCTCCATGCACATAATTTTTTTCTCTAGGAACAACATCTTGATCCAAGGGGAATCTCTTCTAACATGCACTTTCTAGGACCTTCTACAAACTTTCTTTTAGCCTCATTGAAAGAATTGGTATATTCTATAGAAGACTCAAGAATGTAACCTTCCTTCACTCAGGAAAACCATAAATCAATAGCTCGAGTCCAATTTTTATCTAGTTCCTTTAGATTATCAATATTGTCTTAATCCCATACTATTAACTCTGATAGTAATACAGTCAAATTAACTTACATTTGTGTTTTTAACCATTCATGCAAAAAACATGGAAATTATGTTAAAAAGAGTTCATGCAGATCAGAGTAAAGATATATACCTTTCCATTCCTTTGCGTTCACTCGAAATCCTTTCATCTCTCATAGAGAAAACTCATCCTCTTTCGCTTCTATCCATTGAAATTGAATCTCGTACTTAGAGGGATTCCACCACATTTCTCGTTTCCTTGATCAATCTCAACAAGAATTCATGTCCTCGTAATGGAACCATTTGTTGGCATTGTGTAGCATCATTATTTCAATCCACGCTTATGCGTGCACTGAACTTCTTAACACTGGGGGGTTTGACATGCATGGTTCGTCTAGAACATGTGCAACAAAAACCCCTAAGCATCGACATATCAATCCTCGACCAAGGTAGATGAAGGTCTCACCCAATATTTAGAGAGGATCACAAAGACCATAAGGTCTTATGTCGAGGACGGAGGATCAAACATACCAAACAATACTGTAAATTCCATCCACGTAACTCATATATGATAATATAACAAGGACTAAGAATTAAAACAATACATGAACATGTGCTATTCATTCATAATAAAAACAAGATAGAACATAACTTCCATATCTTTATTACTGAACATATTCCATCATATTAGGGATATACATTGTGTTGAATAATTGAGCTAAACAACCATAAGACTTCATCTCATTACTGTATAAACAGTGGGAATACAACAATATGCGTCTTACATTGAGCTTTAAGATTCAGACAACTTAAAATACATAAAAGACTTCTCCATACAATAAAATATTACAATAGACTAACTCAGAGCTTGGGGACTTATGCATTTGGAAATCAAACAACCTCTTGTCTGAGATAAGATCTCCCTTATATATATATTTTTTGTTGGGGAGCATTGTCCTGCACTTTTTTGCTCCACTCGCTTATCTGATCTAATGGACTCACATGCTTTTGGTACTTGCAAAGGCTCCATGTATTTTCTCTGCATCAGGGGAAATATTAACTTCCTCGCTAGATCGTCTTCTGGCCACCCCATGTCTTCATATTCTATAGGAAATCATCATTGCGGGAGATATCCCAGTGATTCCTTTCTTACTTCTAGCGCAACTGACAAAACTCAGACTGATGCACTCAACTGAAAAAAACTTGGACCAATGTGCTCTTGACCTCCTTTCAACCTGACACGGTGCTTAACAATAATCAAAATGGTGCATGCACTATGGAATCATTTCATGCATATCCTTAGGAACTCGAATTAAACTTATGGGTGAGCACTCACAACTTTCATGTGTGCATGCATGAAAAACTGGACCCAAAACTTTGGGTGCCAACACAAGGCACAACTCCATAGGGTTTCGGGACTCTCTGTGATTCTCGCACATGTCAGAAAGGTTTTTATTTGGTTTATAAATTGATCCTCCACATTTCCTCACATGCATGTTTAGAAATATTTATGCAATCCATAGATCAACAATGGATAACCCACTTGGAAGCTCGATCGATGGTTGTCATACTTTGTTTTATTGTTGGGAATATTTTTTATTTATAGGCTCCTATCATGAAGGGAATGGATAGATGCTATGTTAGGGCCATGATGGATCACCCTAACACTATTTCTAAGGTGATCTTGACACTATTACACCTCAATGTTGTCTGATAGCAATTCATTAATTCAGGAAATACCACAAGAATTTATGTAGCAAGCCCCTTCAAGGAACAATTTTGTAAACCTAGGGATGTGATACCAATCTGTAACACTCCCATATCAAAAAAGATATATTTTATTTTCTCTATACTATGATTTAAAACATACCCACCACCTAGGTACCTCTAATTTCTCCCTCCAAGACTAATTTTCATTTTTGATATTCATTAATTACAAAAAGAAGCACAAATGTACACATGCATTCAACAAGATTCATACTAACTGTAACTAGATATTAACATTCCATGCACATCAATAACAAACAAATAGGAATAACATAAACACATCATATATCAAAGATAATAATCAATATGCAGTATAAATAAATATACAAGAAAAGAAACCACGACAGAGAGCACTTATCTTAAACAATTTCAATCACCAATTGGTTGCAGACCAAGGAAATTCCACCCAACCATAGACATTTTTGTTCCAAATATCAACAGAAGGCCACCCTCAAGCATGGGCTATGAATCCATAAGGACGGGTTCCAGGATGACACTCAACTTCCCCAAACTAGTTTTCACTTAAGCTCTCACAGGTTTCTCACACACAACAATCCAAATTACACCAACCCTCTTCTCCCATCCCGCACCACCCAAAGAAAATGGACGCCCTTCACTGCCACATAGTCCCTCAGTGTTTCCAATTCTTTCCAGGGTTGTAATGCATTTGGTCTAGAATCTCCATGTTGGGACTCTCAAGATTCAAAGTTGTGAGTAATATTCAGCACATTCCAATGCACCTCATGTTGGAAAATTAGTTGTCATTGATGTCAACTCTAGAAGAAGTTTAGAAGCCCCTAAAAGTGATGGATCTAT
>ML812902.1:96724-107600 GCA_009831015.1 Picea engelmannii | reverse complement strand
AAGAGTTACAAATCATATTTGGATGATGAAATTGATGAGGGATTTTGGTTAAGGTACATGTTGGGTACATGGTTGAGACAAGTAGTTGATGAGTTGGCACATACGTGAGGTGTATAGTTGATGATGTTGGTACATATTGATGATTCATAGTTGATGAGTAGTTGACACATGATTGGTACATACTTGGTACATGGTTGGATGCACTTTTTTATGGTACATGTTGATTACAGGTTGGTGCATGGTTGATACACTTTTTTATGGTACAAATTGATTACAGGTTGAGGTTCAGTTCGATGCATGGTTGATGCATGGTTCAGGTTTATTGATACAGTTTTACAGCAGTATATCTCACAATGATAGTGTGATAGTGGTTCCATCATTCTAATTCTACTTCAGGGCGGTTGGATGGGGCAAGGACAGGTGGTTGTAGCCACCTTTCGGTTGTAGTTGCAGAACATAGGGGGTTGTTCTGGTTGTAGCCATAGAATAGGGAAGTTTGAGATTCCTTCACATTGTAGCCTGATAAACAAGGGGTTTGGAGCCTCCTTCCAGTTGTAGATAGAAAACAAAGGAAGTTGGTGCTTCCAATGAATGTAATTCTTCAATACATATAATAAAAAGAATTTTGTGTTTTTCTCCCACTTTTGGTTTCCATGAAAAACATTGGTGTACTATGTATGTGTATGATTGTTCATTCGTTCATTTCTTATTTACTCTGCGGTTATTGGATGATAACGATACATTTATATAACACTTGGATTGTATAGTTAAAAATGATTCAATTTCTCTATTACCGATTCACTGCCCCCATCTCAGTAATCCAACAATTGGTATTAGAGAAGGATCCTTCATAAATGAGTTTAACCACTGAAAGGTAGATCATGGAGAGAAATAATTTGTATAAAAATGGAATACCATAGTTCAATGGACAGAAGTATGCATTTTGGAGCATAAGGATGAAAACATATATATAGGCACAGGGATTTGAAATTTGGCAATCAATTGTAGATGGATACACAGCACTAGCAGTTCCACCAACAAATGAAAAAGTAGTGAAACTCAGTCAGAATAGTTCCAAAGACAAAAATGCACTTCTAAATGGTCTTAGTGAAACGGTATTCACCAAAGTTGCACATTGTAAATCCGCTAAATATATTTGAGACAAACTTCAAAATATTTATGAAGGAGATTCAAAAGTCAAAGAAACAAAGCCTCAAACTTACAGAGGTCAGTTCAAAAAACTTAAGATCAAGGATGAGGAGAATATTGTGTCTTACTTTTTATGAGTTGATGAAACATTAAATGCAATCATAGGATTGGGAGAAGAAATCAAAGAATCTGTAATTGTTCAAAAATTACTAAGATCTCTTCGTATCAGATTTGACCCCAAGATATCAACACTAGAATAAATATCAGATCTAAACTCAATAAGAATGGATGAATTACATAGAATCTTCACATCATATGAAATGAGAAATGAATAGGAAAATCTAGATATAAAAGAACCAACCTTCAAAGCATCCAAAAAGTCAAAGAAAAAGGGAAGGAAAAAATAAGAACATAGCAGCAACAGTGACATCTCAGAAGATGATGAAGAAGTGGCCAACTTTGTCAAAAGACTGAACAAGGGAACTGGCGGTAGGTATCGAGGTAAGCTTCCTTTAATTTTTTTAATTGTGATGGTATTGGTCATTTTGCTAACAAATGTCCTTATAAGAAAAAGAGAAATGATGAAGTTTACTCAAAAGGAAAAAAAAACATATAAAGGAAAAAGAACCACAAAGAAAGTTTTCAAGAAAAGCTTATGCACCACAAAAGACATATCATCATCAGATGAAGATGAAGTCAGTGACAGTGAGATAAAAAGAGTTCTATTCATGGCAGTAGAAGAATTTGATAAAGAAGACTTCAAAGAAGAATATGAAGAAGCCGAAGAAGAATATAAAGAAGTCAAAGAAAAAATTGAAGAGGTAGAAGTTGACTACCGAGTGGAATTAATGTGTGCCATAGAAGTTATTAGAAGAGAAAATAAGAAAAACAAGAAACTACAAGCATAACTAGACAAGATAGAAGACACTAAAGAACTAGAACAAATGATCACAATTTTGAAGGTTCAAATAGAATAAGATAAAAGAATTGAAGAAGCACTCAAAGAACAACTAGAAAAAAAAGACAAGATGATTGGAAATTTGGAAGCAGAGATTGTCACATTAAGAATGTATCTTCAAAATAAAAATATGCATAACATATCAAAAGTTTTGGATGAAATTATCAATAGTCAAAAATATCATCATGACAAGTCCATACCTGGATACAATCAGACAGAAAAAGGATCAAGCTCCAAAAAAATAGAGCAAGAAACATATCCAAAAATCTTTGCAGAAACAATCAAGGGGGATAGGAAGATCTACAAGGAAGATTACAAGGACACTCCTCCACTGAGAAGATTCAGATTTAAGAATCAACAACCGTCAGATAGGCCTCAGGAAGAAGAATAATTCATAAGAGTACCTCCTTTCAGAAGATCTTCAACTCCTAGGTATCAAACCATATTTTTTGGTTTATGTTATGCATGTAATAATTTTGGACATAAAGTTGTGAATTGTAGAGATAACAATAGGAACACAAACAACTTTGAAATTCATACATAAAGGGGTTATCCAAGAAGTCCTACCGAAACACGGAGAAGAAGTTACAACAGGTTTGAATCTTTGAGCACTGAAGTGGAATGTTAAAAATGTAACAATTTTGGACACATGGCCAAATATTGCAGAATGAAAATCCCTCCTAGAGAATCACAACAGAACAACAATAGTCACAGACAGGAACCTCAAAAAATGACATGGATAAGAAAGCATAATCAGTATAGAAATGAAGAATGCACACTCGCTCTACAAGCTAAGCAGAAGAAACGTGGTTGGTATGTTGATGGTGGGTGTTCAAAACACATGAAAGGTGATAGAGATAGGTTTATTACATTATGAAAGGAAAGATATGGATCAGTATCATTTGGAAATGATGATTTAGCCAAAATCATTGGAAAAGGCACAGTCAGAATTGGGAACAAGAATACAAAGGCATAAAATGTTCTACTAGTAGAAGATATGAAACATAATCTTCTAAGTGTGAGTCAAATGTGTGACCAAGGTAAATAAAGTTACTTTCGATTCAAAAAAGTGCGAGATAAGAAAAGAAGGTTCAGGAAAATTGATTGTTACAGCTGCGAGAACTTAAAGAAACATATATGTGTTAAGTGAAATTGGAAATGAAAAGTGTTGTCTAGAAAAGGAAGATAAAAGTTGGCTATGGAAAAAAAGAATGGGTCACATACATTTTGATAACCTTGTAAAAGTCAACAAAAGAGAAGTAGTCAAAGAAATTTACTAGATCACAAAACCAACCAACACTTTATGCAAGCATTGTCAACAAGGAAAGAAAACAAATACCAGGTTCAAATCAAAGGAATATTCAACGAAAAGACCACTGTAAATTATACATACTGATATTGTTGGACCAAATACAATAAAGGGCTTAAAAGGTGAGAAATACTTTATGTTATTATTTGATGATTATACAAGAATGACCGCAGTTTGTTTTCTCAAGAATAAATCAAAAGGTTTTTAAAACTTCAAGATCTACAAAGAAATGGTTGAAAATGAAATGGATTCAAAAATAAAATGCTTGAGATCTGATAATGGAGGAGAGTTCACTTCAAAGGAATTTATGGACTACTGCAGAAATCATGGAATAAAATGGCAATTCTTCGTTGCTAGGACACCTTAACATAATGGAGTTGTTGAAAGAAAGAATATGACAGTACAAGAAATGGCTCAAACAATGCTAATGGATTCAAAATTGACAGATATATTTTGGACACAAGTAGTGCATACAAAAGTTCACATTCAAAACAAAGTAATGCTTAGAAACAACACTGACAAAATGCCTTACGATCTATGGAAAGGAAGACCAACAAATGTAAAACACTTCAGAGTTTTTGGAAGAAAATACATCGAAAGAGAAGATGACGGAATGGGAAATTTTGACTCTCGTGTGGAAAAAGGAGTACTTGTTGGTTACTCAAGTACAACAAAAGAATACATGTGTTACAACCTGAGATTGAACAAAATGGTGGAAAGCATCAATGTAACAATTGATGAAACGGGTAGACAAGAATTAAAGGAAGAAGAAAATGAATCAATGGAACAACTTTACAAAGGAGAAACAAAAGATGAATAATAAGGGGAATATGAAAAGGATCTGAGAGAAACATAAGAGAAAGTTCAACAAGTAACTCCAGAAAGACCTAGCAGATGAGTACAAAAGAATAATCTTTAGATCAGATTATCGGAAACAAAGACGTAGGAGTTGAGACAAGAAGAAAAATTCATTCACTAGAACAAACGCACATAGAACTCACATCTACAATTGACCTAACCTATTTTGAAGAGGCCAACAAGGATGAATTTTGGAGCAAGGCCATGGATGAAGAATTGGATCAAATAGAGAAAAATGACACTTGGGAAATGGTTCCAAGACCAAAGGTTAAGAATGTGATCGGTACAAAGTGGGTATAAAGGAATAAATTGAATGAAGATGTACAGGTTACAAGGAACAAAGCTACATTGGTATGTAAAGGATATACACAGGTTGAAGTAATTGAATTTGAAGAGAAATTTTCCTCAGTTGCCAGAGTTGAGTATGTGGGCACAAAAGAACAAGTGCCAGACATATTTACAAAACCACTTCCATGGGAAGCCTTTGAGTATATTTTCCAAAGACTCGGAGTTATTTCTACTCCAAAATGAATGCTTTTGAATGCTTATCTTATATGTCTTATATGTACATGAAGAAGCACCATAAAAAGGACAGTTCAGTTAGCAGGAGTAGCCCCTGATGGAAAGATACCTTTTCCATTGATGAAAAAGGGGGAGATATTTATTACATGCAAAGGACAGAGGCATGATTCCAGGGGGAGAAATGGTCACAGAGATGTAGATGACAGAGGCATGGTTTCAGGGGGAGAATGAATTATATGACTTCAGTATTGCATGAAATGATTTCAGTATTTCATCATAGTATTACCATCAATGCCAAAGGGGGAGATTGTTGATTAATCTTGGTTTTCATTGATGTCAACCCTTGAAGGAAGTTTGGTAGCGAATTCCGGTAGCGCAAAGGTTTGGGTAATAGACCCAATATTGTTTCATGTATAATGGTATGAGTTTTAATACATTTGAAGATAATACTATTCTATATGGATAGTACATGTCATTCCATTTCCAGTGGTATGTGAAATTTCACATAACGCCTCATGGTTAGAGAGTTATGGCCATGAGAAGTTGGAGAACCCAGGTTTGGGTAATGGACCCAAGTTTTTTTGATGGATAATGGTATGAGTTTTGATATATTTGTAGGTAATACTATTCTATATGGATATTACATGTCATTCCATTTTTGGTGGTATGTGGAACGTCACATAACTCCTATAGAATGATTCAGACCATGAAATTGATAGGCCATTAAGGAAACATATCCAACTATCTGTCGTAAAAAAATTCAGCTTGTGTGTTGTTGCATTTTTGGAGTTACACTACATGGAAAATAGGGTTTGTGGCTAGTCACAAAACTAGTCTAAAACATGTGTTTCAGGTAAAAACATCATAACTTCTTCATAACAGATCCAAATTTAGTAAGACCAAATGTGTTGGTTAGAGTACAGTCTGTAGTATGATTTGTAACATTTTCATATCCATTCAACGAATATTCCGTGTGGGGCATGCTCTACAAGGTCTCTCTCTAGAATAAGATAGAATTCAACAAGGTATGCCATTTTTTCTATAACTCATTTTCTAAGAGGTTCCAAGTAGTGACACCTGGAGGAATTGCATAAAACAAACTGAAGAAAACTATGTACTATTTTCATATCTTTATTCATTATAGGTACATAGTTATGATTATTTCAATTTAGGGTTCTTGACTAATCCCAAACTAGTCATGTGAGACTAAAGAAAAGTTTGATGAAAATGCTAGTCTCTTGTTGTGAAAGTTAAGGAAATTTTTCAGTTATGTGATCATATACACCAGGTCTATTACAAAATTACAAATCATATTTGGATGATGAAATTGATGAGGGCTTTTGGTTAAGGTTCATGTTGGGTACATGGTTGAGACAAGTAGTTGATGAGTTGGCACATACATGAGGTGTATAGTTTATGATGTTGGTACATATTGATGATTCATATTTGATGCGTAGTCGACACATGGTTGGTATATACTTGGTACATGGTTGGATTGGTACATGGTTGGATTAGTGAGAGGAGGGGTGAATAAGTAATAGTGTAATTATAATCCTATTTATTCAAATGTTATATCAATGTAGAATTATTATCCAATATTGAGCAATAAGAAATAAACAATCACACACATACACAGTACGCTAGTGTTTTACGTGGAAACCCAAATTGGGAGAAAACCACGAAATGATTTTTCTGATATGTCTTGAAGACTTACATTCATTGTAAGAACCAACTTCCCTTGTTTTCCAGCCACAACAGGAAGGAGGCTCCAACCCCCTGGTTTCTTAGGCTACAACTTGAGGGAAGCTCCAAATCCCCAATTTTTTGGCTACAACCAGAAGGAGGCTACAAGCCCCTGTGTTCTTTGGCTACAACCGGAAGGTGGATACAACCACCTATCCTTGCCCCATCCAACTACCCTAAAGTAGAAGTAGAATGATGGAACCACTTTAAACCTGTCACTATGACATAAACTGTTGTACAACTGTATCAACCTATACCACTGACCTGTATTCAATCTATACAACTACCCTGTAATCAATCTATACCTGAATTGAACAAGTATCCAAAAAAATACAACAAGTACACGACCTGTAGTGATGAAGCCCGTGTATGTACATGCCCTATCTTTTATGCAGCCTGTGTATGCCTTCTAAAACTAGGGTTTCCTTTCAATTGAAAACTTTTGACCCTCTATAACTTCTTTCACATAGATCTGTAACATGTCACTGTATCTAGATTGTAATTGTACCATGTGCATGCATCCTCATACATAACCTCTACTGAAGGAAAGTATGTCTCTCTCTAGTTATGTTCAATATAGGTATGTGTAATAATGAACAAGTATAATGGCCCTCACATGATCTTAGTCATCAAACCCTTTCTGATATTCAACTTCTCAATACATCAATAAATACAAGATCTCAACAATGTACCATAAAAACTCTTAGTCATATGCCAAGAAATACAAGATGTGCCTCAACAAGAAGTATCAATAATAAATATACCAGCAGTGTATTTCTGTAGATCTGACTTATACAGAAGATCTCATGCAACCACTAGTCTCTGTAGGGAGAATCCTCAAATCTCCATTTCCATTTCTCATGCATACATCAAAATCAAACTATTCATAGAAATAAGACATACCTTTTGAACCAATGGATGGATCTGGTGTATCTGAGCGCTCTATACCTTCCTAGGAGCTTGATCTCAGAATCTAGAACCTTTGAACCTTCATATTCTCAAGTTTCATGGCTTTATCAAAATGTACTCACCCTATACACAGTCATCCTATGTGCGTACTCACCCTATACACATCCAACCCATGTACGTATGCACTCTATACACAGACAACCCACGTACGCCTCATAAAATAGTGTTTTCTATGAATCAGAGAATTTCTTCGTCAACCCTTCGTGCTACCTTAGACGTTCGACACTTCAGATGTATCCACAAGTATTTACAAGAAGCTTTAGACAAGAAAATAGATATACAAAATGTACAAGTGTGTATTTAATGAGTGAGCTTTGCCTCTTATTTATATCTTCATGTAACCTTATACTTTCCTTATTTTAGGGCTTCTTCATTTAAAATAATTTATTTTGCAAAGCACTTTGACCCTTGGGGGCTTCTATAAGACTTATGAGGGGTTCTCTATCTTCATATGGTCATAACTTTCTAACCGTGAGGAGTTATGTGACATTCCACATACCACCGGAAATGGCATGACAAGAACTATGCATATAGGATAGTTTTACTAACAAATTCATTGTCCTTCATATCATTATTAAACAGTTAATCATGGGTTGTCATACTCCACAAAGCATCTTCTCATGAGGGATTTCACCATAAGGGGACCACTTTGGAGTTCATCCATATTTACTTCTTATCAACCATGACAAAACAATAATGATTCATCTTTAAATCAAACAATCTTCGGTCCATTACCCAAACCTTTGTGCTACAGGTCTTTCTTCAAGGGTTGAAATCAATGAAAACCAACCTTAATCAACAGTTATGATTATTTAAAGTTAGGGTTCTTGACTAATCCCAAACTAGTCATGTGAGACTAAAGAAAATTTTGATGAAAATGCTAGTCTCTTGTTGTGAAAGTTAAGGAAGGTTTGTAGTTATGTGATCATATATACCAGGTCTATTACAAAGTTACAAATCATATTTGGATGATAAAATTGATGAGGGATTTTGGTTAAGGTACATGTTGGGTACATGGTTGAGACAAGTAGTTGATGATTTGGCACATACATGAGGTGTATAGTTGATGATGTTGGTACATATTGATGATTCATAGTTGATGAGTAGTTGACACATGGTTGGTACATACTTGGTACATGGTTGAATTACTGAGAGGGGGCATGAATCAATAATAGCGTAATTATAATCATTTCTATTCAAATGTTATATCAATGTAGAATTATTATACAATAATGAGAAATAAGAAATAAATAATCACACGCATACACAGTACACAAGTGTTTTACGTGGAAACCCAAATTGGGAGAAAACCACAGAATGATTTTTCTGATATGTCTTGAAGAATTACATTCATTGGAAGCACCAACTTCCTTTGTTTTCCAGCTACAACTAGAAGGACACTCCAACCCCCTGGTTTCTCAGGCTACAACCTAAGGGAAGCTCCAACTCCCCAATTTTCTGGCTACAACCAAAAGGAGGCTACAACCCCCTATGTTCTCCGACTACAACCACCTATCCTTGCCCCATCCAACTACCCTGAAGTACAAGTAGAATGATGGAACCACTGTAAACCTGTCACTGTGAGATATATTGTTGTACAACTGTATCAACCTGTACCATTGACCTATATCCAATCAGTACAACTTTCCTGTAATAAATATGTACCTGAACCGAACATGTATCCACAAAAATACAACAAATATGTGACCTGTAGTGATGCAGCCTGCGTATGTACATGCCCTATCTATTATGCATTATGCGTATGCCTTCTGAAACTAGGATTTCCTTTCACTTGAAAACTTTCAACCCTCTATAACTTCTTTCACATAGATCTGTAACTTGTCACTGTATCGAGACTGTAACTATACCATGTGCATGCATTCTCACACATAACCTCTACTTAAGGCAAGTATGTCTCTCTCTAGTCATGTTCCATATAGGTATGTGTAATCACGAACAAGTATAATGTCACTCACATGATCTTATCCATCAACCCCTTTCTGATATTCAACTTTTCAATACATCAATAAATATAATATCTCAACCATGTACCATAAAAACTCTTATCCATATGCCAAGAAATATAAGATGTTCCTCAACAAGAAGTATCAATGATAAATATACCAATAGTGTATTTCTATAGATCTGACTTATACATAAGATCCCATGCAACCACTAGTCTCTCTAGGGACAATCCTCAAATCTCCATTTCCATTCCTCATGCATACATCAAAACCAACTATTCGTAGAAATAAGACATACCTTTTGAACCAATGGATGGATCTGGTGTATCTGAGCACTCTAGACCTTCCTGGGAGCTTGATCTCAAAATCTAGGACCTTTGCACCTTCATCTTCTCAAGTTTCATGGCTTTATCAACATGTACTCACCCTATACATAGCCAGCCCGCGTACATACTCACCCTATACACAACCAACCTGCATACGTATGCACCCTATACACAGACAACTTGTGTATGCCTCAGAAAATAGGGTTTTCTGTGAATCCAAGAATTTATCCATCAACCCTTTGTGCTACCTCAAATTTTAGCCACTTTAGATGTATCCACAAGTATTTAAAAGAAGCTTTACACAAGAAAATAGATATACAAAATGTACAAGTGTGTATTTAATGAGTGAGCTTTGCCTCTTATTTATATCTTCATGTAGCCTTACACTTTACTTATTTTATGGCTTCTTCATTTAAAATCATTTCTTTTTCAAAGCACTTTGACCCTTGGGGGATTCTCTATCTTCATATGGTCATAACGTTCTAACCGTGAGGATTTATGTGACGTTCCACATACCACTGGAAATGGCATGACAAGCACTATGTATCTAGGATAGGTTTACTGAAAAATTCATTGTCCTTCATATCATTATTCAAAAATTAAGTATGGGTTCTCTTACTCCACAAGGCGTCTTCCCGTGAGGGATTTCACCATAAGGGGATCACTTTGGAGTTCATCCATATTTACTTCTTATCAACCATGACAAAACAATAATGAGTCATATTTAAATCAAACAATCATGGGTCCATTATCGAAACATTTGTGCTATGGGTCTTTCTTCAAGGGTTTACATCAATGACAACCAACCTTAATCAATAGCTATGATTATTTCAAGTTAGGGTTCTTGACTAATCCCAAACTAGTCATGTGAGACTAAAGAAAATTTTGATGAAAATGCTAGTCTCTTGTTTTGAAAGTTAAGGATGGTTTGCAGTTATGTGATCATATACACTAGGTCTATTACAAAGTTACAAATCATATTTGGATGATGAAATTGATGAGGGATTTTGGTTAAGGTACATGTTGGGTACATGGTTGAGACAAGTAGTTGATGAGTTGGCACATACATGAGGTGTAT
>ML812902.1:68328-88072 GCA_009831015.1 Picea engelmannii | reverse complement strand
ATAAGAAGGGTAAGACAAAGAACAAAAAGAAATACTACAAACAGAAGAAGAATCTCTACACCAAAGAGGACATCATCTCTTCTGAAGAAAGTGAATATGAACATTCAGAACTTCTATTTATGGGAATGACCACTCAAAATAATGATGTACATGATGAAGAAAACTCTGAATTTGAAGGAGAAGTAGACCTAGAATCATAACTGATTAGTTCTCTAGAGGAAATAAGAAAGTATAAAAATAAGAACAAGCTACTGAGGGAAAAACTTCAAGAGTTTGAATAATAACATCAATCAGGAGAAATAGATGCATCAAGAACTTTCAAAGAATCAGAACAGATCATCAGTGATTTGAACTCCCAACTCCTAGAAGCTAAAATAATTGAAGAAGTCATTTTAAAACAACTCAATGATATAGAACAAGTATGTGAGAAGCTAGAAGCTAAGATTGAGTTGCTAAAAGGTGAACTTTAGAAAGAAAAGAAGGGATCAAAATTTGAAAATAGTTCAAAGATCTTGGATGAAATTCTCAGTAATCAGAGGTCATCAAACAATAAGACTAGTTTGGGATACACCTAAGACTCAAATTCTACATCAAAAGGATTTGTCAAAAGACCAATAAGTTATGCAGATGCTCTTAAAATACCCTTAAGAAGAGAAGATAATAAGGAAAGGATGATGCCATTGGAGACTATCCCAAGTAAACAGAAATCAAAACCCCTTACTAAATAAAAAACTGACAAGAAGAATATAATCACCAGAAGAAATCCCTCTAACAGATATCAATATATCTTCCTTGGATATTTATATTCTTGCAATAATTTTGGACACAAAGCAATACATTGTAAATATTATGGAAAGTACAATCCAAAGAATGTCCAAAGAAGTAAGAAGTTTAATATAGATAAAAGAAACTACAACTCTTTCTCTCCTTTACAAAATCCCAATGTTGAATGCCAAAGGTGCAACAACTATGGACATAAATCCAATGAATGTAGATCACGAATTCAATCCTTGAAGATAGGAAACCCTAACAAACATAATAAGAAGATATGGAAAAGAAAATCTAAAGTACAAAGAAAGAAAGATGATGAATATGTTGCACATGAAATTGGTGAAGCTAATAATAGGAGAATGGTGGGTAAAGCCTCTAATAAGGAGTATAAAAATCAAACTTTTGCATATAAAGTGAATCAAGCTCAAGAAAGGAGAGTTCCTAAAGAAGAATATGACACAATTGTATTTCTTGATGATGTCCTGCAAATCAATAGTCCACTAGCCAATGAAAAAAAAATGGAAAAAGAAAATTATAAAGAAGAAGATGAAGAAGTTTATATTACACAAAATAGTGATGATAATGATGAATCTTCAATAGTATACCAACCAAAATAATTGAGTGATGATGATCTCATAAGTTTTCCAATGCTATTTTGATGATATACTGAAGCTCCTCCTCAACAGAAAATATGAATAGAAGAAAGAAAGGAGGATTCAGGAAATACTTAAGGTTGTTCCTAGTGATGACCTTATGAGTATTGAAGAACATAAAATTTTACTCGGGAATGTTACTCTTAGCTGAGGGAAATCATAAATGTGGCAAAGAAAATCAAAATTCCATCATTGTTTGTATATTTAAAACTTGAAGTCGACAAGACAAAGGAAAGAGCAAGGAATGTGCAGTATGATTTGGAGTAAGTACTAATGCTATAAATGCTACTAAAGTATGATATGATCCAGACCCAATGAGGTATTCTCAAAAGAATTATAAAATAATAAAGACACTCTTGGATTACAAATGGATGAATATATGACTAGCATCATGAAGAAAGTGGGAGTAGTCTAAAAGAGAATAATGATAGTCCTTGAGAAACATTTGTATAATCTTGGAACACTCTTGAAGGAAGCTAAAGGGAAAAATAACTAAAAAATATACAGTGCATCATTGAAGCAACATGGTTAGAAGAGGACTATAGTTTAAAGTACAATGGAAAAAATAAAACATGTCTTAAGTATATATGGCAACACTACATCAAAAGATATTATGGCCAATTTAATTGTGTTTGTAAGAAGGGATAAGTTGAAGTTGGTTACTACAGAATCAATGACTATCGTAGAAGCATTAATGTGACATATGTTGAGAAATGGGAAGAGATAAACAGTAAAACAAAGTCCAGAACAAACAACACACAAAAAAAAGGGAAGCATCGCCTCATGAGGAGCATCGCCTCATGAGGAGCATCGCCTCATGAGGAGCATCACCTCAACGGGAGAATCATCCAAGGGGGAGAAGAGAAATATTATCTTTTTCATTGTTTTCAAAGGGGGAGAGATAAAGAGTAAAACAAAGTCAGCTCAAAGATCTCAAATTATAGAATACATTCACAAGGGGAGTAAGATTGTTTTACTAGGTTGCCATCAATAACAAAGGGGGAGATTGTTGACAATTTGGATGTCATTGATGCCAACCTTGATAGAAAGGTGAAGTATCATTGATTGATTGATTTGAGAATAATTTTCAATATTGGACATAATGTTATGAAGATGACTTGAATGTCAAGCATTGTCAATATTGGACATAATGTTATGAAGTTGACTTAAATATCAATAGAAAGATAATATTGACTAATATATTGTATGATCCTGATGAACTCATCCTATATTGTATGATGTTTATGAAATCACCCTAATGGAAATATGGTGGATTGTGTCATTAACATCCATTCACAAAAAGAAATCGTGAAGAAATTGTCCAAATAAAAAGGGTAAATGGAGAATCCAATATGTGTTCATACAAATCACAAATAAAAATGTCATACATGGTGTTATAGTGTTGGAATTAATGTCAAATAAGATTAGTATGGGAATCAATATAGTCACAGAGTCAATAATTCTAGTATAAACATCTCATCAAGAAGTTGAAGTTGAAGAAGTTGAAAAAGTTGAAGGTCGAAGTCAAAGAAATCGGAGGGTCGATATCGAAAGTTGAAATCAAAGAGGTCGAAGAATTATAAGGTAGAAGTCAGATAGGTAGAAGAAGTCGAAATCGAATAAGTCGAATATCGAAGCTGAAGTTGAAACTACATCAAGTCGGGACAATCAAAGTCAAATTACACAAGTTGGGTTTCTTCTAAGTTGATTCGGTCTGAGTAGAAGTGAAGTAAATTACCCCGAAGGTCGAAGTAGAAAGAAAATTGAGTTGGGAAATTCAAGTCGGCCAAAGCAAGTCGGGATGACCAAAGTCGAATCTATTGGATCATGTTGTCATTGATGCCAAAGGAATGAGGTCAAAGGAACAATGTCTTGTCATAGTATATTGATGTAGTGATTGATGGATTATGTATTGACCTTGATGTTAATGGATTGATGTCGAGAGGAGTTATAGTCGTATGCATAGATGAATATGAATCAATGAGTTGTCATTGATATATTATGCATAGTTGGATTGATGTAAATATGACTCATTATTATCTTGTCATGGTTGTACAAATGGATTAACTCCAAAGTGGTCCCCTTATGGTGAAATCCCTCATGGGAAGACGCTTCGTGGTTGAGTTATCCTAGAAGTATGGTCAGAGAACCAATTCTTAATTATGGAATAATGAGATGAAGATCAGTGAATTTGTCAGTAAAACTATCCAATATGGATATTTATTGTCAAGCCATTTCTGGTGGTATGTGGAACGTCACATAAATCCTCATGGTTTGAGAGTTATGGTCTTATGAAGTTGAAGGACCCTCCTATGTTGGCTTGAAGCCCCAAAAGGTCAAAGAAGTCAAAGTGATTGCAAAAAAGAAATTATTTAAATAATAAAGTGAAGTGATAAAGTCAAATAGGATTATTTAAAGTGAAGTGACAAAGTCAAGGAAAATTATTTAAATAATAAAGTGAAGTGACAAAGTAAAAACGGATTATTTAAATAATAAAATGAAGTGACAAAATCAAAGAGGATTATTTAAATTATAAAGTGAAGTGACAAAGTCAAAGAGGATTATTTAAAATGAAGTGACAAAGTCAAGGAGGATTATTTAAATAATAAAGTGAAGTGACAAAGTCAAAAAGGATTATTTAAATAATAAAGTGAAGTGACAAAATCAAAGAGGATTATTTAAATAAGAAAGTGAAGTGACAAAGTCAAGGAGGATTATTTAAATAATAAAGTAAATGGAGAAATTTCTAATTATGGAAAGTGGTTAATGTTACACATTATTTTGGTCACCCCAATGATCTTTTTAGAACATGTGTTCATGTTCCCAAAAGAGCCTTTCTTCATGAGAAAAGTGATTGGCTTTCTCTTCTCAAAAACCCTATTAAAGAAGATCGTCGCAGGCTGCACTATACTCAGGATGAAGCAATGCCTGATCGCCGCCTTCTACTCTGAAAATGGTTTGTGACGTCATCGCAGGCTATCCTATAGCTAGGTTGCAACGATGCTAAAATAATAAGAAAATGTTGAGTTTCACAAAATTTCTAGAAGAGGATCTTCTAAAAGATGAGGTGGTTTTTGAATAGATGGGATCTTACTCGCTTCTCTAATTTGGTGGGATCATCCTAATATCTTTAACCATCTCTCTTTCCCCTATATAAAGAGATATTTCCCATGGAAAAGGCTAAGGTTAATGAAGGTTGAATAGGCTAAGAATTGTGTGAGAAATTCTACTTTAGTTCATGCTTGAGGGCTTCATCTTGGTTCATCAAGTCATTGTGGATCTTCTTCATGCAAATTTGGAGAAAGTGTGTGTATTGGAGCAAAGGGCCACTGAAAGGGGACCTTGCAACATCAAGGATTTTGGTTGTATCTTCCACTTTTACTTAAATATAATACAGTGGCATGTTTCTTTCCCATAAAACTATTCTCATTTTATTGTATGATTCATTGATCACATGCATACGTTTTCATTGAGTATATTATTGTTTCTTTCACTTTGGTTGGTTTGTGTTCCCTTAAAGATACAATATCATAGGAGCACCAGAGTGGAGCAAGAAAAACAAAGATATAAGGAATCGATATTTAAATGGTATGTCGCTTATCTCTTGTTTGATAGTAGATTCAATGATTAGAGCTTAGGGAAAGTGTCATGTCTTGTATTGTTTTGTTCTAGACCTAGGTGGATCTAGGGAGATTAGTTTATGTCAGTATTTACCGATTAATCCAATAACAGTTATAAGAAGGCTAACCCTAAAATGAGGAAAATGGGTTAAGTGGTCAAGTGGCTATTGGATACATGGACAAGTGGAAAATTGGGAAAATTTGGACATAGGTGACTATGTGGACAAAGTGGCTATGTGGACAAAGTGGCCTAGAAGATGCTTCTAAGGAAGTTACTTGGAGAGTATAAATAAGAAGCAAGGGTATCTTGTGAAAATAATCTCTTAAGCATAGCTTGAATATCTATTCTGAGTAAGAGAGGGATTGCAAGTTCTCATGGATGCCAATGGAGACTTGAGTGTGAGTTGATGCCAGGTTCTTGAAGTTTGAAGCAAGTTCCAAATCTACATTCTGTGTGAGCAGATATACCATAGAAACTATGGTATGGTTACATAGTTGTCTTGATAGATACTCTTTCTTATTGTATGGTGAATGCTTAAGGCATTCTTGGTATGGTTGTTGTGGTATGGTTATGTTGGTTGATTAATAGAGTGAGGAACACTCTTATGTTACAATGCTGATATGGTTTCCATAGTATATTGGTTACTTATGTTTGAGTATCATTCATATTGTATGTTTGATGAGCATGAGTGTGACTTGTTGGGAAGAATGGATGTGCTGAGATTGGTTATGGTACAAATTGGACAGTGAAAGACAAAAGTCAATGTGACTGAAGGTTGCAGAGGATCTTATTTTTTCATAGAGAGAAAACCCTAATTATTCAGAAGGAACACACAGGTTGTAGTACATACAGGTCGCGTACATACGTGATCTGTACTACTAGTAGGGCACGTACATACACGTGCTACACTACTGATAGGTCATGTACCTGTTTAAATATTGGTATATGTTGAGGATTGATTCCTCTTCTCAGTTGGTGTTGAGTTGTGTAAGATGATTCTTGCATTGTAGAGATGGTGCTCTTGTGGATTTGTAACTCTATTCAGTTGTTGTTGATAACCCAAGGATTGTAGTCTGCAATAAAAGGAAAATTGTACATACATCTTGTGTTATTTGTGTTCCTTGTGGTGATGACTTATTGGTGATATTTGTTTCTAGTATATGTTGCTAATGTATGTTCACATTTAACTGGTTATAAATGACAGAAATAAGTAATGAGTAAATGGTGATTGATAACTAAGGATTTTTTGTGAAAGGGAAGTTTTAAAAATAGCCCTACATTGATTCACCCCCCCTCTTAGTGTTATCGGTGTGTCCAACAATTGGTTTTGGGGCAGACCTTCACTATAAGCCTTAAAAATATTGGAGGAGATCCATGGATACACAAATAGATGATGAGGTTCCAATCCTTGATGAGGAAAATTATTATACATGGAGAATAGAAATGAAAGTGCACTTGAAGGAAATAGGAGTGGGTGTTTGGAAAGAAGCTACTGGAAGATCAGTTCCTTTGAAAAAAAAGTCAAAATTTGCATCTCAAAGGGAAGAAAAGAAGAATGATGCATTGGCTCTCAATACCATTCTTAGTGGACTCTCAAGTTCTATCAAAGATAGCATGGAACAATGCACTTCCGCCAAGTATCTATGGCTAAAGCTAGAGGAGACATACCAAATAAATAAGGAAGACACTAAAGACAACTCCATCAAGAACAATGAAGGTAAAGAATCTCCAAAAACCCTTGATTGTAATATTTCAAAATGTGATGATGTTGAATATTTCTCTACAAGTGAAGAAGAAAATCTAGAGATAGTATGTGTAGAATCAAATAATAGTTATCCCATGGAAGAAGTAGAAGAAGAACTATCAGAGATTAAAAGGAAAGTTGAATGGGGTCTATTTGAATACAACTATGACCATTGTTACATAGAATATAGATATCTTTCTGGTAACACTAAAAGGTTTCCTAAAAGGAATCAAAGGCATATATTGAAGTTAAAGCAAATGCTTAAGGAACAAAAAGAAAGTAAAAAGACTCAATTAGAAGAAAAAGAAGAAGAGGTCATAAGACTAAAGAATTAAATAGAAGAGAATAAGAAGTTGGATGATGAGATTAGCAAAAGTCTTGAAGTTAATGTGCATCTCAAGACCCAAATTGAAGAAGCCAAAAGGGTAGAGGAATTACTAAATAATCAAGTAAATGAAAAGGAAGAGCCATGTCATAAGTTGGAAGTTGAATTTGTTGATCTTAGAAAGAAAGTAGAGAAGTCAAACAAATTCTTGAATAGCTCAACAATCTTGAATGAGATCTTGGATAGTCAAATATCACCAAATGATAAATCAAGTCTTGGATACAAGAAAGAAGCTACACATGTTGAAGAAAGCACTTCAAAGAAGCATGAGGTAAGTCCCTCACTCTCAAAGGATGGAAATAATGTTGCAAGTCAATCATCTACACAAGGCAAGGAAAGTTTCAAAAGAACAAAGAAAGGAAGACATCAAGAAGCCATATTTACACCTCAAAGAAGAGAGACACCTTCAATATGGACATCAAAGCAAAGGTAATAAAATGTTTTTCATGGTCAATGTTACTCATGTAATGAATATATTCACAAATCTTTGGAATGTATATATTATGCAAGGAAATATAGTGAAAGATTTCATAACACCCTAAGGTGTTGGATATGTAATCAAGTAGGACATATTGTTGCTCATTATCACACCATGAGATGTTATAGATGTAGTGGATTTGGCCACAAATATCGATATTGTTGGAACACAAGAAGAAATTCCATGATGAGGACTTCATATAACATGACTAGAAGAAGGCATGAAGTTAGGAAGGAAGACATCTGGGACACATTCATAAGTGGGTGAAGAAAAAGGATTAGTCAAAACATAATGGCAGCTCAAGTTCGTTAGCTTCAAAAGCATACATGGGTTACAATGGTAACAGACGCATACATACGCAAGCTGACCTATGAATAGGTCGCATACATACACGATATTTCTGTGCAACAGGCTGTGTATCTGTGGTAAAAATCCTTGGGAAAAGGGCTATTCATATGATTTGCAGCATGGTATGATGGTATAACTCTATGTTGTAGGGTCTAACATGGTTTGTTGCAGGTTTTCATGATTACATGTTGGTATACATAATTGTTGTATGTATGGTGGTGATATATGGTTGAGTGTTAAAAAACTATCTTAGATATGTGGTACTAACCCTAGAGTGTGGATTGAGACACTTTTCTATTGAGGAATAATGTTGGTTTTTATAGTGAAGTTATGGTACTTTGGTTATGATATATATCATGATGATGCTAGCTAGAGATTTCATTGATCTATTGATGCACACTTCTAGTACATATATTATTGTATTATTAGTATTTGTTGTAGTGAATGGTGGTTGAGGTTGATCTGTTGGGATACATGGATAATACATATTTGAGCTCCATTGATATAAATTATGATGTATCGTGAGATGCATATTTGTTGGATATCTTGGTGCATGCATTTGGCCTGAGAATGGGCTACATAGTGGGACATGTAGTTGATGAGTTGATGAGGTGGTCATATTGTACATCATTGATGAGTCATAGCTTGATATATATTTGATGCATGATTGGTACACTTTTGGTACATGGTTAGAGGCATCTACTAGAATTATGATTGGCACATGTTGTATGGTGGATATGGAATACATGCATGATGACACATCTTGATTGTAGTTCATCTTGTTGTGGTATTGGTGCATGGTTGATGCACTTGCTTGGTACAAGTGGTGATACATGTTTGGTGCACTTGTTGATATATGGATGATATAGTTAAAACACTTGATTGATTAAGGTACATGATTGTGGCACTTGGTTATTGGTAGAGGCATACCATGAATGATATGACACCTGTTTGAGGCACATGGTTGGCATTTTGGTAGAGGCATATGGTTGATGCACTCCATTGATGATATCTTATGACATATGATATGGTATTGATGTACATGGTTCATGTACATGGGTATTGTTCATGGTTGGCACAGGATGTACTTCGTTGATGTTTTGTTCATGATCCTCTATTCATTGTTGACATATCTTTTGCTTCATAATGTATGGTATGGCACGAGTTTGATGCATGGACAAGTCCAAGGATCATCATAAAAACAGAAGTTGATCTATGTTCCAGTTAAGCAGTAGCATTTGCATCATAAGCATATTGAAGTGGTAGAATATTGTTCATATTGCAGAGAAGATAGGGGGAGACATACCCATAGGGGGGGTCATTCTTATTCCCATGATTCCAAGAGGATAAATTTATCAGATGCAAAGATAAATACTTGGAGAAAGAGAATATAGGTATAGTTCCAGGGGGAGAAATGGTCATAGGGGGAGCATGATATATATATATATATATATATATATATATATATTCAACATTACATCAGAGTAATATCCCTTGTTCAAAGGAGGAGAGATTATTTAGAGGAAGATCTAAGGCATTCAGACAGGGGGGGAAACCCCAAGGAGAGTTTAGGCATGGGGAGTAGCCCCAAGGGGATAATGACAATTTTCCATTGATGTCAAAGGGGTAGAGATAGTCACATTGATGTGATTGAGATGCCTATTGATGTAGAGAAATGCCATGTCTACATGTTGCCATCAATGATTGGTGTTGACATCAATGTTGGCATTTCCATCAATGCCGAAGGGGGAGATTGTTGGATCATGTTGTCATTGATTCCAAAGGATTGATGTCAAAGGAACAATGTCTTGTCATAGTATATTGATGTCATGATTGATGGATCATGTATTGACCTTGATGTCAATGGATTGATGTCAAGAGGATTCATAGTTGTATGCATAGATGAAGATGGATCAATGAGTTGTCATTGATATATGATGCATAGGTGCATTGATGTAAAGGTAACTCATTATTTTCTTATCATGGTTGTACAAATGGATGAACTCCAAAGTGGTCCCATTATGGTGAAATCCCTCATGGGAAGACTCTTTGCGGTGAAATCCAAAGTGGTTATTTTCTTGTCATGGTTGTACAAATGGATGAAATCCAAAGTGGTCCCCTTATGGTTAAAGCCCTCACGGGAAGACCCTTTGTGGTGAACTCCAAAGTGGTCCCCTTATGGTGAAATCCCTCACGGTAAGACTCTTTGCGGTTGAGTTATCCTAGAAGTATGGTCAGAGAACCCATGCTTAATTATGGAATAATGAGATGAAGATCAATGAATTTTTTAGTGAAACTATCCTAGATGGATAGTGCTTGTCAAGCCATTTCCAGTGTTATGTGGAATGTCACATAACTCCTCACATTTTGAGAGTTATGGTCTTACTAAGTTGAAGGACCCTCATATGTTGTCTTGAAGCCCCAAAAGGTCAAAGAAGTCAAAGTTCTTACAAAGAAGAAATTATTTAAATAATAAAGTGAAGTGACAAAGTCAAATATGATTATTTAAAGTGAAGTGACAAAGTCAAGGAGGATTATTTAAATAATAAAGTGAAGTGACAAAGTCAAAAATGATTATTTAAATAATAAAGTGAAGTGACAAAATCAAAGAGGATTATTTAAATAATAAAGTGAAGTGAAAAAGTCAAAGAGGATTATTTAAAGTGAAGTGACAAAGTCAAGGAATATTATTTAAATAATAAAGTGAAGTGACAAAGTAAAAAAGGATTATTTAAATAATAAACTGAAGTGACAAAATCAAAGAGGATTATTTAAATAATAAATTGAAGTGACAAAGTCAAGGAGGATTATTTAAATAATAAAGTAAATGGAGAACTTTCTAATTATGGAAAGTCGTTATAAGAAGGTTAACCCTAAAATGAGGAAAATGGGTTAAGTGGTCAAGTGGCTATTGGATACATGGAGAAGTGGGAAATTGGGAAAATTTGGACATAGGTGACTATGTGGACAAAGTGGCCTAGAAGATGCTTCTAAGGAAGCTACTTGGAGAGTATAAATAAGAAGCAAGGGTCTCTTCTGAAAATCATCTCTTGAGCATAGCTTGAAGATCTATTCTGAGTAAGAGAAGGATTGCAAGTTCTCATGGATGACAAAGGAGACTTGAGTGTGAGTTGACGCCAGGTTCTTGAAGTTTAAAGAAAGTTCCAGATCTGCATTCTATGGGCTCAGATCTGCCATAGAAACTCTGGTATGGTTACATAGTTGTCTTGATAGATACTCTTGTTTATTTTATGGTGAATTATTAAGGCATTCTTGGTATGGTTGTTGTGGTATGGTTATGTTTGTTTATTGATAGAGTGAGAAGCATTCTTATGTTTTAGTACTGATATGGTTTCCATAGTATATGGGTTACTTATGTTTGAGTAGCATTCATATTGTATGGTTGAGGAGCTTGAGTGTGAGTTGTTGGAAAGAATGGATGTGTTGAGATTGGTTTTGGTAAAAATTGGATAGTGAAAGACATAAGTGAATGTGACTGAAGGATGCAGAGGATATGATTTTTTCATAGAGAAGGAACCCTAATTACTCGTAAGGAATATGCAAGTTGTAGTACAAACAAGACACGTACATATGCGAGTTGTACTACTGGTAGGGTGCGTACATATGCATGTTGCACTACTGACAGGTCATGTACTTTTTGACATATTAGTATATGTTGAGGATTGATTCCTCTTCTCAGTTGGTCATGAGTTGTGTAAGTTGAGTCTTGTATTGTAGAGTTGGTGCTCTTATGGAGTTTTAACACTATTCAATTGTTTCTGATAGCCCAAGGATTGTAGTCTATAATAAAAGGAAAATTGTACATACATCTTGTGTTCTTTGTGTTCCTTGTGGTCATGAATTATTGATGATATTTGTTGCTAGTATATGTTGTTGATGTATGTTCACATTTAGCTAGTTATAAATGAAAAAAATAAGTAATGAGTAAATGGTGATTGTTAACTAAGGAGTTTTTGTGAAAGAGAAGTTTTAAAAAGAGCCCTACACTGATTCACCCCCCCTCTCAGTGTGGTCAGTGTGTCCAACAGAATCTCTCAAGTCAGTTATCTTCTTAGTCAAGTTGGTCCAAGAATGAAGTAACCTAAAGGTCAAAGTCAAAGAAAACTTAAATTGGGAAATAAAAGTTAGTTCGAGTCTGAAGCAAGTTGGGTGGACCAAGAATCGAAATACTCAACTTGAAATTTGTCCTAGTTGAGTCAACCAAATAGATGTTTGTCAGTCAAATGAGGAAGAAAATACGAAAAATGGTGAAGACCAAGTCGAATCTTTAGTGACTAGAAATTGAGAGGGAATTGATTTTAATATCCACCATCAAGTAAAATGTTTACAATTTGATTTTAAATAGTCACCAACAAAGGAGATATGTGGAGGTCAATTTATACATTCATGAAAAGGCGAAATGCACAAAATTTGATATAGCATCTGACGACAAAAGAAAAATCTAAGCAAGTTTCTTTAAAAGAACCACCTGTACTGTCCACTTCGCACATGTTCTAGGGAAAATTCTCATTGGTCATCTAATTAGGCATGTTCCTCACAAAACCCATGTTGTATAATTGTAAAATTTGTTTCCATCACTCCAGAATATTTGTACTAAATCAATGTTTAATTTTATGTATGAAAATCAATTAATGAAATCACCATTTGTGTTAATTAAATGAAGGGGTGCAATGTTTCATTAATAAAAAACACCATGGTTCAACCTTATACCTTTTGGAAAGTATATAAGAATACAAACAAGGTGAAAGGAAACTGTCTATGTGGGTTTTACAGAGAATATTTAAAGACACAGTAGAGTCCAAGGAAGAAAGACAAGATACTTATGTAACGAGGGTGGAAGGGTGGTGCAAGGAAGGACTAATGTCCTTTACTAATTAAAGTTTGAAGAGAGGAATATTATGCTTCCTAGGGTTGGTTCCCTAAATAATAGATTTGGTTCTTCCTAGGGTTGGTGCCCTACAACAAGGGAGTTGGTTCTTCCTAGGGTTGGTGCCCTAAAACAAGGGATTTGGTTCTTCCTAGGGTTGGTGTTGAAGGTGAATCCCCCTGCAGACAAGTGGATTCCCTCTTGGCCTCTAGTATCCTAAGGCCAAGACATAAAAGTTCTTAACATGGACACTAACTTCCTTTTATATCTAATCAAGCTAATGAATGAAAGAGAAGGAGAAAGATATGTACCTTATTAGTAACATTTGCCCCTACAAAGTCCTGGCTGAGCTTTGATCCTGAGCTCCCTGATAGATCCTGTAGGACAAACAAAGGTACAAAAGACTTACTACTCTACTGAGATTAGCTCAAACATAGATCCATATACTGCAGACAAACTCATATGGAACAAGCATAAGTTTGAAAGAAACAGACCAAGCATTGATTATTAATGAGAACAAGTAAAAGTACTTACAATCCTTTGAATGAAGGTGCAACAACTTCTTCTAGTTCTCCTTGTCCAACCCCTTTTCTCAATTAATATCCACTGATCTCTTTGATGGAATCTCACTCATGAGATCATAAGTTTGATGTAATTCTCAATCTCCATTGTGCCTTTCACCATGAGAAGGTCTCCTTATATAACCTTGGAGAGGTCAAACCACTTGAGAGATATTTGGGATGAGTTGATCATTCCTCTCCTTCAGTTGAGGATCTCCCCTAAGATCATGCCTTGACCATCTATTTAAATCCAACTACCTTCAGTAATTGAGGGATTCTTCCCTTATTTGCCTCAATAAACCCAGAATTTGATAAAAAAAGGGTAGTGCTCCCCCAAAAGGGTGCACAGGGTGCTCAAGAACTCCCCCAAAGAGGCTCAGGGAGGGCCAGCACTCCCTGATAGTGGGTAGGGGAGTGCTCCTCTCCAAAATCCATTTTTTTGTGGTTTTCTCAATGTCAAAAGGCTTGTAATTCCTGTCAAGTGATCTCTCTTCTTCCAAACTAACCTTTGAGGTGTCTTAAGTGTCTTTATGATGTCATTAGAGGCACGACATATGAAATATGGCAGTATGGTGTTTGTGACACTTAAAACTCTTGTGTTCAAGATGCGACATTTGTGGACAAGATGCGACACTTACAACACTCGTAATGACAACACTTGCGACACTATCAAAGTGAGTAATTTTGAGGTGTAACAGATTTCCCCCCAAAGTATGAAGTTAGAATATGATGATGACTGAAGTACTTTGTAGACTTTTTCGAGCAAGGGTATGGATGCAGAGAAACCAAAAAAAGCTACACACAACCATCAAACAAATATTATGACATCAAACCCAAGATAGGCATACCTATGCTTGAGTTATAAAGACTTTTTAGGTATGGTCGCCATAAAATACACTGCGAATCCATAATTATATTGACAAAATGGTATAGCTACTAAAGATACAATGTGGATATATACTCCTATGACCTGAACTGACCGTAGCCACGAAGAATACACAGTGGATCTACAATATGAAAAGACATAGCCACGACCAATACAAAGTGGATCTATGTAACAGTATATGTGTCATAGTTCAAAAGAAATCCTTCACAACCTGGGAAAAGTATGCATAAGAGTGAAAAATCAACCCAGGTTCTTCTTACCGATCCCAATGTAGTATGAATCTAACCATGTGAATAGATGTCCTAATGTCGAACATGGAAGAAACCACTTGATTACCGGTCAATGGTGTAAACCGTTAACAAGGACGAGGGATATCACCATTGATGTCAATGAATCCCAAGGTACTCTAGTACATTCCAATGAATGTGAATGGATGATATGAAGTCAAACATCCATGGAATCATCCGATCATAGGTTAATGATGCAAACCCACTGTTGAACACAAGGAAGCCTGCCATTGAGGCATGCAGGTCCCAATGTACTAACTAGTTTCTAAGTCTAAGTCTCGAATAATGTGTTGAATTCAACGGGAATAGACTCGTCGAAGGAGGGCCTTGATGTATCCCCCATCAATGACATGAAACATTCACAGAGATGTAATTGGTAGATAAAATGAACATGGACTGACATGGGTATTGAAACAGGATATTTATGATGGCTGACTCTCGAGGCAAATACTTCCCTTGAACACTGAGGCACAATAGCCGAAACTTGACATCGACCAAAAATTGAGGACGCAGTGGATACTGTGACTTTCTTCAAGTGACCCAAAGGATTAAAAGAAACTCAAAGGATTGGCTCAGTGCAGAGGTTCAATAGATTAAAATGTGTGAAAAGACAAAGTGTCGTGTTCAAGGGCGGCCGTAAGACCTACTGGTAGTGTTCTCAAAAATTGTTTGGCTTGCTTCTTTCAATTTTTCCCCCATCCAGATAGACGAGTAACTATTTTTAATTTAATGAGCTTGAGGAGGGTAACACATGCTTGATATCACTCACCTTCAGTAAGTCCCTCTTCCTTTGTTTAGTGAACTGGAAGAAGTAAGGGTTCGGTCCCGTATGGGCCCTTCAATGTATGATTGTTTAACGAGTCCAGAGAAGGTAAACTCAGTGGTTTTTCATATTTAGAGAGTCTGAAAACAACTTAAAGACGACTCCAATGTTGTCCTTTTTTGTAATGTTAGTCTCGCGAGGCCAAAAAAGAGATAAATTATCACTCGAAAGACGCCCTTTCAAACATTTTAATGAGTGGGAAAGGAAGCAAGATCACTCATAAATCTTTTCATGTTTAGAGAGTCTGAAAAGAGATCAAAATACGAATCCACGGGGTTCCTTTTTCATTTAACCATGCGGGTCCGAAAAAGAGATAAAAATTTACCCAGTTGCATTCTCATGTATTTACGAGCATGAGAAAGAACAAAGACTAATCTCAGTATGCCCCCATCTTGAAAGCTAGTGGCTTAACTCCAGAATGATCATCAAAGGCTGGAGACATGCCCTCCAAGCTTCAATTCATTCACCGACTTTGAGGTTGTCACCAATTTCTCTACTAGATGGAGAAAAAGGATAAGAGTGGATGAAATGAAGGTTCAAGAGAGGTGACTATTTAATTTTTTAACGAGCTTGACACAGGAAAAAGAATGATTCTCAGGGTTGTGGGTTCAACCCCTAGATTGTTGTTTCATTTTTTAATGAGCTTGCCACAGAGAAGAGAAACTATTCTCGTTGATTCTTCTTGATCATGGCTGCCAAGAAAATAATGTCCTAGAAGGACACCATGTCAAGGGACAAAAATTGGTCATGGCTTCCAAGAGATATTCACTGGATGAAAGAAAATCACTCTGGAAGGGACACATGTCGAGGGTCACGATAGGGGTAAGGAGATCAAGCTCCAATAGCCCTACCGAAGAGATCACCATGTCAACTACCAGATCCAAATAATAGGAAGTTGAAGGCATGGGAGATGATGGAAAATCGACATCAGGAGGGGAGATATATTGTATATCTTCCTGAATTTCTTCACGAGGGGGAAGAAAGAGGATTGATGATGGTTATCATCTTGAGGTATCTCTTCAATGTTCAACATTTCCATAATAGATTCATCCGAGGGAAGAATAGGGGAAATGGAGTCGGTCGTAGATGACAAGGAACTTAACCATGATGGCATCGAGTAACTGTCAGGTGCCAATAGATGTTGGTCATTCGAAGAGGGAGAAGAGGATTGGATAGAAATGTATGATTTTTCGGCTGGACTAAGTGGCACAGTGTCACCTAGTGCATCGAATTCCAATGGACTAGGTACAATCCAAGGCTCATATGATTCCAAAGATTGATAAGTTGCGGTCGAAATCATATCGATGGTGGCAATATTATGTGTAGTCGGTGGAAGCAGTGTAGGGAAGGTACCCATAAGGATAGAATCATTCAACAAGCCAACACCAACTTTCATACGTGATCTTGTGACCTCCTAAGAAAGGAATGTTGTTGGTAGTGGGAGCGCAAGCATCGGTCATGCATAAATCTAACTGATTAACAGTGACAATTTTTCCTTGATGAGGAAATTGTACACATCGAAAGACCAATCAGGCAACAACAGTCATAGTATAAAACCAACTTCTTCCAAGTAACAAGTTGTAATCGATGGGAGCATTGACCACCTTGACATCAACAATGGCAGTTTTTCCACCCAATTGGATGGGCAGGGCCTGTAAAATCCCATGGGGATGAAAACCTAACCCATCGAAGGTGTGTAACATCGTTGGGGATTTGTTAAGTGTGGGTGATTTTAAACCTTTCCAACATGCTAAAGACATGACACAAGTTGAGGCTCCCTCATCCAGAATAGTTTGGTGGATTTGTTGATTGTGAACAACAACATCAAATTGGAAAGCAAGTTGGTGGGAGAGTCGATATGCACAATTGTCTAGGTTAAACATGATATGGTTGGACGACTCAGGATCAACAACACCAATAGTGTCAAAGAGAGCTCTACGTTGACTGGGGCAGTGTTGTAGAACTTCTAACACAGACATAGCACACGGTGCTTGAGCCAAATCTTCAACAATGTTGTAGTTCTAGGTGGCACGTGAACTAGGATTAAAGGTAGCTTTGCGAATAGTTCTCTTAGGAGGGCATAAAATAGAGTCGAACATAGGTTTCTCAATATGAAGTGGTCCAGATGGAGGATTAACCGATGGAGGACTAACGAAGGATGGTGATAGATCCGGTAAAGTATCTGTACTGTTAGTGTATTTTCCTTTGTTAGGGTTACCTAGTGTGTCATATGTCTTAGAGAGAGTGGTCAAATTAATCCCATTAAACATATAAGTATTTGCACTCATCAAGGCCTCATCATGAGGATGGATATAACTTCCCCCAAGAGAGGGGGTTTGAGAAACCATGGATTGTTGATGAGGAAAAGGCTGAATAAGCATGGAGGGTTGGGAATTTCCTTTAAAGAGTTTGGACACTTCATTCCGATGTGGACAGTCTCGAGTGTAGTGATCATCACCACAGATAAGACATGGGAAATTCAGTTTCCATTGTGGTTTATTTTCATTAGTTGGTGGTGGGTTTTGAGCTTTCAGTTGTTCATTATTATTAGTTTTTTTGTTTTTATTTTTTGTCTTCTTCTTACCTACAGATTGTTGTGAAGGGGCAGATTGAATTGTAATCACCTCAGAGATGTGAGTTTGGGGGGAGGTAGAGGAGAGTGTGGTCGATTGGGAAGTAGATTGAGTTTTGAAGGAACTAATAACATTGTCCGCATGAGATGAGGATGATGGCTTGGATGGATCGGTATTAGCTCGAGAAACATTCAGAAGAAAATCATACAAAGTACCATATTGTGAATAAACAAAATCTGAGTACTAAGCCTGAGCAATGGTTTCTTCCTCAGTGATTGCGCCACCCATAGAGACATCGCGAGCAATCGGGGGTAAAAGTGATTTAGTAAACCATTCCACCAATAATATGTCAGGAATGATCACCTTGATCATCCTTCATCATCGTCTCCACTCATGAATATGGTTAGAGATATGCACATAGTTAGTTTGACAAAGGGAGGTCAAGAGTTCAATACCCTTATCGTAGCGAATAGGTAGTTGAAAGTGCATGAGGAAAGACATGGCAAGGGAGTTGAAATCATGAAAAGAAGCACATGGTAGCTCGATATACCACTTTGTTGTAGAGCCAGTAAGTGTTCACTGGAAAATATTCAAACATATAGAATAATCCATGAGGGAGTTCGATGAACACCAGAAATGGAAAGTCATCACATGGTTATTTGGATCTTCACCAGATTTTTTGTCAAGTTTCAAAATATCAGAAGGAAGTTTAGCTAGAATAACTGGCCAAACCAGTGAATGAAAAATATGATAATTAGTTAACTGAGACAAGTCTGGGAGATCCATATTTGCAAGGAAAGGTAGTTGTTGGTTAATTTGTGGATGATACTGGTGTGGCATAGGAACACCAGTAGGACCATAAACTGGGTTAGGTGGATAGTTGTAACTAGTAGGTCCTCCTACATACGATTGTTGTTGACCAGGATAAATAGGATTTGATGATGGCTGAGAAACATTTGCATAACCCGGTGGGTTCTGAGCATTATAAGCTGGGTGATTTTCTTGCCCAGAAAGAGGATGAACATTGCTCCCTTGAGGAGGGTAAAGAGTAGATCCCAGAGGTAGATACACATTACACCCATGGGGAGGATAAGGTTGCTATTCTCGAGGACTCCAGGTGTTGTTTGGGATGCCGCCCGGATAAGGTTGTCCATAAGATGGTCCAGAAGGAATAGAAATTGATACTCCTCTTTGTGGGTTATGATAAGAGTTCCCCCCAACATGGGGTTGGGTAAATGTGCCTCTGGAAGATACACCCTAGGATTGTGAATGGTTTCCAATAGACGAAGGTTGCCCCCCTACCACCGGGGTATGACTGGCAAAGGGAGGTTTCCCTCCAGGAAGAGCATGAAAAGGGGGTTGTTCCCTGTGTTAACTCCCAAAATAGCACTGTCATTTTGGTCAGGTTTTATGGTGAATAGCATGGCTATTGATGGTTTCCTCAATTCATTGTTGAGCCTTCTAGCTACAAAATTTTAGTTTTTGGTTTGACTTAAATTTGACACTTAAACTTGAAAGGAACTTTTCAATTTCTTCCTGAGATCCAAATTAATATCTGACAACACCATTGGAAAGATGAGATTCTGTAGATGTCGATCGACTATTCATATGTGAAAAATGGATTTTTTATGACCAAGAAATTCAATTTTGAAAATCTATCCGCTTTCAACAGCACAGAAGGCAGAATTTTTTACCCGTTAGCTGTTGAAAGTGGCGCTTTCCGCAGC
>ML812902.1:48048-62892 GCA_009831015.1 Picea engelmannii | reverse complement strand
TTATTTAGAGGCATGACATGTTGTCTTTTTGCTAAGCCTTCTCAGTTATCCCATTGTTCCAAACACTTGATTATTAGTGATTTCTTAAGTTACCAAGCATCCTTAGCCTACAACCCTAAGGAGTTTCTTGGAGTGATAACACCCTGGGAGGGGTAGGCCTGCCATAGGATGGTGGTCTTCCAAGAGGGATAGGTCCTCTAGATGGTGGTTGTCCTCTAGTCAGTTGTATATGGTTGGAAAGGGTCTGCATTCTAGGGTAAAAATATGTCCCAGCAGGATCGTGCGGAACATGTGGAGATATAGAGTGAAAGTTTGTAAAAGCAGGAATAGAGATCGAAGTGCCTTGGGAATGAGTAGAGGTGATGATTCCAACATTAGGATAGACTTGTGTTAACACAACAATAGGTTTAATGACTTGATCGATGGGGTGATTCATCGTTTGACCAAACGACCCACTTTCAACAGGAGGGTCATGAGGATTAAAGGGTTGTCGAAAGGATTCAAAATGATCATAGAGATCGCATCCTGATGAAGTCCTCCATGAAGAATGAGAATGCATGGGATTTGTATCAACTGCAGTGGTAGAATGAACAGGATTCCTATACTCATCACCAAAGGTTGCTTCTGTGGATCCCATATGTGTTTCGGTAAAATCTCTCTCAGGTAACTGTGGGACCTCTTTGTCTATGACGTTACCAAGGGAGTCTAAACGAAGAAAAAGTGGTTCTACAGGGGTTACTGACACAGATGTAGTGCGAGGAGTGGGATTATCAACTGTAACCAAAGCACCTTCTGAATTTTATAATGGAGGAGCAACAACACTCCCAGCGTCAGATTGATTTTCTACCTCTCCACGGTAGTTGTCTTTTGAAGGGTTAGGAGGTAAGGGTTGGTAGCCTTATGGAGGCATCCCTTTCATCCTATGTGATCGACGAATACCTTATTGTCTATAGGCTCAATTTTGGAGAAGAACAATACACGCTGAAAATATAGGGCCAACTAATGAAAATAAATATCATACGCTAATAAAATCTAGGGATCAAAAACAAGCAAACAAAACTTCTCTCAATGATTGTACTAGTTGGTGATGAAATCCAACGTCGCGTGATCAAGTCTAAAAGGGGATACAATATGGTGGAATAGTTACAAAGGTGACCTGCTTAACGGACTTTCACCTTGGTGCAAGCTTCGATGCAGTAATTGTGGATTTACCTTCCAAGGAGCCCGAGTGAGTTTGACCAATGTCTGTCCCAGGTACAGTGAGACTTCCCTTCACAGTCACCTCGTGTAAGTACCTAAGGATTATTGAAACTATGGACACCAACTCACATTCATCCCCTGGGTGGGTACAATCGATAGTCTGATCCGAATGTATGGGCAGGATAACAAGTCTGAAATCAACTTGAGAGGCTCCCACACATAATCGTGGGTATACCTTCAAGTGACCCCCAATATACGATCCGACCACTACAAACAGTTGAAGCATGGAAGGATAATCTCCGTAACTCACCCGAATGCGACCTTGTGTGTAACCCCCATGTGAGAGGGAGATCCCAGAAATCCTATACGACAATTGGATTTGACTCTCCCTATCTCAGGATGCTAATGTTTGTTTTGAAAACTTTGGAGAGTTGTAATCACATCCTAATCCAAAGTGATAATCCTTTTCTAATGTTGGTGGAAGATCCTAAAAACAAAAATGTTCTAGATAATTTTTAATTAGCGTTGATTTTATGGTTGTTCTTTACTCAAAGGGTGTATGAAAATGAAACTGATGGTATGATGACTTAATTCCAAAAAATGCACAAGAAGATGATAAGCAATCATTTCTTTTGATGAATGGCTATTTAAGGGAAAGAGAAAAATTTGTTTTCACTATCAAACATTACGATGCAATGTCCTCATACAAGTGTTTATCAATCAAATCCAATGCAATGCTAAAAATTTCAGAAATTCCTTCTAATATTCAAACCAATCACTAAAATCTATCCTTTTGTTTATATGTGAATGATAATCAAATGCAAGACTTCTAAATGTCAATCAGAGTTCAGGATTAAACAATCTGTTAGCACTTGGTAAATTTCCTAGAGGTTGAAACAGAAGAAATCTACAAAGGTAACTTTATCCAACCACTTTTAAAGCTGGGAATCTAGCCCTTCTAGCTTCAGAGAGGGATCTCTCTATATTATTTAGCTTTGTTTTTAACTTCAGATGTTAGGCTAGGTAAAGAAACAGGGAGGTTTTGTTGTAAAGTGTTTATGAATTGGTTGAGACAATCTACACCTTCATTGGGCTATGGGGTCTGTGTTATAATCAAAATGAGATACAAACCATAAATGTAAAGGAATACTTCCACAGGGCGAGATAATATACTCACTGGATCTTTAATAGTTTAAATGATGGACAGAAGAAAAGATGAGAAAGATCACTCAACTAAGAAGCAGTTAAGAATTCCTTAATTGAAAACCTTAGAAGATAAACATTAAAACCTTTAAAGTAGGAAACAGGGTATCTAAGATAAATCCTGCAACATACATTACTTTTAAAGATTAGTTTCAGAAAACAATATGATCACAAAGCAAGAAAAACATTCAACTTAGAGAAAAACATCACCAGTGAATACACACAAGAATCCTGTAAAAGTGCTTCCTCTTTATTAATGGAAGATCTCTTCAAAAATAGTTACAGTCTGATAGCGTCAGGGTGTAAAGATCAACAACCCTCAATACTTCGAAAGGTGAAGTATTTATAATTCAAATTACAAATGTTCCTATCATAACTGATCAGGACGTGCTCATTCTATTTTTAGCCTAACTGATTTAACTAATCAAAACTACTTGATGACTCGGTACAATTGCATGCGGAATTTCTGGGGTAGGCCATTGGCGAGGTTCCTGTGTAACCTCTTCTGACTAAACAGGTGACTGGACCTGGGAAGCTCATCTGCTAATCGAGAAGATCGTAGAGTTCTTCCCATCTGAGATGACTAGGCACTGTGACTTTGAGTAGTCTCCGATACACTTCATCCATGTCTGTATACTTAGCGAATGTGGGCTTAGTAAGGAATATGTATCGAAGCTCGCATTGGATACTAATGTCCAACTGTAGGGCATCCATGAATGCTTTGCCGGTGATGCTCCCTTGTATGCCTGCAAACTTTGAACTGTCTTTGGACACTTTCGCCAATCTCTTCTTGTAATCCGGGAGTGTCATTAGTTTATCGTTAATGACTTTCCGACCAGGTAAGCCTTTCTTTTGGAGAGCATCAATCTTATTGAAAAAATTTTGTACCCCCTGGTCCATTACCCGAACCTTCTCTTCGAGCTATAGCATTAATCCTCTCTTGGTCAAAACCCTCTTGACCTCAAGGATTGTCTCTATTTTGTCTTCTATCTTTAGCTCTTCTATATCTTCTCTGGTTTTGGAATTGAGGAATTTGATGATATCATTAGCCTGAGTTGGTATGTCCCCCAATTCCACTTTGATTTTCTCAATGACCTATTTGCTCCTCTGGAGAAACTCATTATGTTCAAACATAATTTGGATCATGGGCCATATCTCATTTATGGACTTTGTGATATCTGTCCACACATTTTCTTTGACCTCAGCCAAAGTCTTTCCTGCCATGGTTTGTTTCTGGAGCTGCTGTAGTTCTTTCCTGAGCTGATCAGTTACCTGTTTCTCTTTGGATAGGCTGGTTTGAAAAGAAGTTTTGAGTTCCTGGAGATTCTCAACTTCTTTCTTAAGCCTGCTGATTTCAGTCTCTTGTAGGTTCATCTTTTCCAGGGATTTGGTGAGATCATTTGTTCCCTCCTGTGATGTCACTGATGTTGCTAATGGAATTGTTGTCACTATTGCAGTGCTCAATCCTGTAATGGGGATAACACTCAATGGAATGCCTTCCATCGGCTTCATCTATTATTTCTCTTTCAATAATTTCTCCATCTCAGCTTCCATTTCCTTGAGCTGAGCATTCTGCTCCATGAGCAACTTTAKCATCTCATCCTTATCACCTTCTTTCTCTGCTATCTCCTTCGCATGTGAGTCCTCTGTGGGTGGGAGMTTCAACTRTTTTCTTAAGGATGCGATGTCTGCATTCTTTTTCTTTATCATCTCTTCTGCAGCTTTGACATTTGAMGGATCATAACCGATCTTTAAAACCAGCTCCTCCAAGGTCTTGATTCTGTTGTCCTTCRCAAAAGATGATATCTTTTCYAGCTTAAGYTGAGTCTGAGAGTTGTTCAATGATACCTGAAATTTTGYTGCGGAAGCTAAAGCATGTGCCAATGTGTGGAAAACCATCTCCCCTGTTTGTTTRTGCAKATCCATYTGATCTGCTGGGTGTACGTCCTTCGCCTGGAATTCAAAGGTGGCCCTCTTGTAGTCTGAKATCACCTTGGGATCCGRTACATGTGCTTGGAGGTAGGCCATGTGMATCCTACCTTTCTCTGTKTCGAATGAAGACAACAGTCTATACTGTGCAGTCGACGTTTKTTTTYGAAACTRGRCATAAGTGTTGCTAGTAAGGGTTTGATTCTTCTTCTTGATCATCTCGTATTTCTTGAAGATGCCCAATTTAGGCCCAGTCTTGCCTGGKTGATCATTTAGGGGAGAGTCTGTGGATTTCTTAGGTACTGTTGGGGTGATGCCCTGATAAAGGCTCGAACCAAATGGTGGAATGACCGGCTTGATTACTGTGGTAGTTAYTATGGTAGGYGGGGCCTCTTGTTCTACTRTCGTACCAGACATTGAAAATGTMTTTGGCCTCTTGGTGTGCATTTRGAACTCTTYTGATGATACCTCCGTTACAGGCAGAGATGACTCCTGTCGAGGCCTCTTCTCCTTAGGGACCTGTGGCATGGTAKTTTGTTACACAGTTGTTGGKGGAACCTKCTGCTCCGCTTCAACCTAYTGTTCCACTTCAACCAAGGTGTCAGGCAYCCACACTGTCTGATTTGCAAATTTTTCGATCTCTGGCTTGGACTCATGAACATACGRGATGTTTTTATTTTTCACCTGCATTTCTGAAATGATCCCGCATAGATCATAGTGCCATGTGAAACTCGTAAAGAATTTCATCTYCTTCAGCATTCTGTCAGCTTCTTCCCCGACACCTCGACTATTGCATATGAAAGAACCAATCTAGCCCTTGATTMTCAATTGTTGCTTCTTCTTTAGGGAAACAAAATGAATGTCATCTGAATTCATTATCTGTCTAATATATTCTAACGYAAAGATTCTTACCGGCACATATTGAGGTAGTTTGTAAGGTGCCAATTCGCACCCGAAAACTCTRATCTCGGTGTGGTTTTGGTACAGGTACCAGTCTCCTGTCTTTGCGTTGTCCRAGAGATGTAGAATTMTCTGGACTTCATCRTTCATTCGTGGCTCAGGCCTGCCACTCAACATGCTTACCACCGGGTGGTAAAACTRATCAATGAATGCTTTGAAGTCATATTCAGCAGAGTTACGCTTYAACAAAGAGGTCCATGTTGTTACTGGATGAGGCTTTCCATCTGCGTCCATTTTCTGCATAGAAAAACTGAACTTATCTGCTTTATAGAAAATGAACATGTAGGACAATATAGAAGAATATCTGAACATGCCTTCCATGCCAAAATTCACGAGCTGTTCGTGAATATTGTTGGCCAAGAAGGTACTGAAATCGAACTGGGTGGTGGGTTTTTCATCAGTGGAGAAAATGGATAGAAAACCCAGAATGGGCTCGTCTACCCACTGGTCAGAATAGTATCCTAACAGAGCGCAAAGAGAGGAAATGATCTGGTTTCCCTTGGTGGAGAACATGGATGACGGGTAAGGTGGATTTGTGGAAGGGAATTGAGCGGAGGTGGGAAGGAACAAATCAAAAATTTGAGCTCTCTGTGGAAAGGTCATTTTTTGATACAACTCTGTAAGGATCTCTAGATCGAAAGGAGAGATAGAATCAGCACAGGGAATTTGTATCACTTGGTCAATGTCTTCAGGAGTGATGAAGAAGAGGACGTCTCCAGATGATGAAATGATGGCCCTCTGGTTGGGAATATAATGGGCTTGGCATTTGAGGGAGAATTCAGGAAAGTGGTGTATCTGGGGAAAAAGGTACAGGGGCAAATTGGACTCCTAGAGTCCAATCTCATCGCTCTGGTCCAGGAACACTTCCCGGAGCCATGAATGGAGGTCTGAAAAATCGAAGTCCCAAATGGTCTCCGTGATCAACCTGTCTTTATCCACCAACGGGATTTTTTCCAGGTCAACAGGAGGAGGAAGAAAAGGATTCTCTTCTCCTTCCGCTAGCCTTGGCTTTGGCACCATCTCTGCAACAGTACCTACAATAAATAATATGTTAGTGGGGTCGACTGACTGTGTATGAAGGCGACGGGGAAGAAATGGAGGAATAAGAGGTAATTTTTCTGGCACGATGGATGAATAACGAATGAAAGGGGAATAACGGTAGTTTTATTCAAAATTGGGTTCAGTTGGACGCGGGAGACATGTCAGCAGGATAACGGGTATGTTATCCTATAATAAATTGACAACGGGCCACTTGGGATGAGGTGGCAGGTGACGGTGGCCAAAGCATACGGACGGGTGACGTGGCAGCCAGGGGTTGGTGGTAAACGTCGCAATAAGGGGTTTTTCATGAGTGAAAGGGGTGAGGGACTGACAGCAGGGACTGGCAGCAGTTATGGGATGGGACACAACTCAGGAACAAGAGGAGCAAGTGGCATTAGTGGAGGATGACGTTCTTGAGTGATGGAGGCTGTCAGATGACATATGGTGAAAATAATTTAGGACCAATAGATTTGTGCCACCTATGACAAGGGGCCCATCAGAGGTAATATCCATTCTGAACCCCCCCCTTTGGTTAAAAGTAGAACATCAAGGGGGGTCTGAAATACATTGTAAACCATTGATCTGCGCACCTGTTTCCTAGCCGTAGATCTTAGCGCGTCATTTATTAATCATTCTGGACCCCCCCCCCTCCATTAAAGGCAGAATGGATGGGGGGGTCCGGAATCAAATTTGGGTCGTGGATCAACGCGCTCATTTTTGGACCTTCCATATCTACGCGATTCTTATTATCGATTCCGGACCCCTCCCCCCCTGGTTAAAAGCAGAACACTAGGGGGGGGTCTGGAATGCTCTGTGTGTCGTAGATCTGAGTGCCATGATCTGGACCGCTGATAAGTGTAGGAAATATAAATAATGAGAGAAAAAAGGATGTGTCGGGAAAACTTAGGATAAGTTCCTTTTATGGGTTTTTCCCAATTTTTCACATAGACACCACCAAGGGGACATCATCTAAACTATTCTTAGGCAATGGAGACATGGTGTAGCATTTTCATCAATCTGGTTTCATGGGTGGTGAAGCAAATGAAGCAACTAATCTACATGCTAACCTATCTTCCTAGGACAATTAACCCAGGTTAAACTGTTGGGTTAAGAAATTACTCTACCTAAGGGCTATTTGACCAGGATTAGACAGTCTGGTCAGATTTATTCACTAATCTAACCTAAGGGCTATCTGACCAGGATTAGACAGTCTGGTCAGATTTATTCACTAACCTAGCAACATTAAATTTAAAAAGAACTTGGCCATGCTTGAAAGGTATGGCCAAGTTACTATTATTGCATGGGGCTTTTCTTTTCAATTCTTTTATGCCCTCTTTTATTTTTCTTTTTTCTTTTATTTTTTATTTTCTTTTCTTTTTCTTTTTCTTTTTCTCAATTTTTTTGCAGAATGAAAAATCATTTGTCAATAAAAACACCAGATACAGATAATATCCAAGTCATCAGCTGATTCCCATAATTTATGGGGTGATAACACAATCAGAAGCAAACCTCACACAAAACAAAAAATACACTCTCGTTGTGAATAAACAAGAAGGGCAAAAAAGACCAAATTTGCAAACAAGAACCAAAAAACCTCAAACAAAAGAGAAATAATGGAAATTTGCCCTCAAATACCAAATGAAAAGGTTCACAAACCTTTGGATTTCTCACAAAATTTTCCACTTAGTCAAATAAAGGAGAAGAAAACAACAAGTTAACTCTAGGTCAACAAAGACAAAGAGTGACTTCAAAGCAAGGAAAGAAAATGTCAAATTCTCAAACAAAAGAGGATGAATTCTTAGAAATAAGGGTGTTTGAAAGCCAATATCAAGATGGACTAAGAGTATGAGACCCTGAGAAAAAGCCAAAACCAAGAAATAGCTTCAGAAGATGAAAATTCTGTAGAATTTCTCACAAAAATGGGGTAGCGCTCTAGTGTAATAGGAACTAGAGCATTTCATCACTCTGTGTAAGGCTACAGGGGAGTGCTAGTGCTCTGACAACAATAGGAGGGGAGCACTCTGCTCCAAAAAATCAGAAAAAAAGCCCAGAAACTTAAAAAATCGAGGAAATTCATGCAATCAAGGTGATCATGATGACATAAACAGGAAATCAAACAAATCTAAGAATCAAAATGACAATACAGAGAAGATAAAATCATTTTGAAAAGGGCCAAAACAATATCTGGGAATGGAAACAAAAATCAAAGCTCCTCCCCAATGAAATAACCAATTTTTGTTGAAGGTGAATCCTCCTGCGGACAAGTGGATTCCCTCTTGGCCTCTAGACTCCTAAGGCCAAGACAAAAAAGTTCTTAACATGGACACTGACTTTCTTTTAGATCTAATCAAGAAAATGAATGAAAGAGAAGGAGAAATATATGTACCTTATTAGTGATGTTTGTCCCTGCAAAGTCCTGGCTAAGCTTTGATCCTGAATTCCCTGATAGATCCTGTAGGAGAAACAAAGGTACAAAAGACTTCCTACTCTATTGATATTATCTCAAACATAGATCCATCTACTGTATACAAACTCATATGGAACAAGCATAAGTTTGAAAGAAACAAGACAAGCATTGATTATTAATGAGAACAAGTAAAAGTACTTGCAATCCTTTGAATGAAGGTGCAACAGCTTCTTCCAGTTCTCCTTGTTCAACCCCTTTGCTCAAATAATCTCCACTGATTGCTTTGATGACATCTCACTCATCAGATCATAAGTTTGATGTAATTCTCAATCTCCATTGTGCCTTTAACCATGAGAAGGTCTCCTTATATAACCTTGGATAGGTCCAACAACTTGAGAGATCTTTGGGATGAGTTAAGGATTCCTCTCCTTCAGTTGAGGATCTCCCCTAAGATCATGCCTTGACCATCTATTCGAATCCAAATACCTTCGGGAATTGATGGATTCTTCCCTTATTTTCCTCAACAAACCTAGAATTTGCTAAAACAATGGCAGCACTCCCCCAAAAGGGTGCACAGGGCGCTCAAGCACTCCCCCAAAGAGGCTCAAGGAGCATTGGCACTCCCTGATAGTGGGTAGGGGAGCGATCCTCTCCAAAATCCTTTTTTTTTGTGGTTTTCTCAATGTCAAAAGGCTTGTACTTCCTGTCAAGTGATCTCTCTTCTTCCAAACTAACCTTTGAGGTGTCTTAAGTGTCTTTATGATGTCATTAAAGGCACAACATATGCAATATGGCAGTATGGTTTTTGTGACACTTGCAACACTTGTGGTCAAGATGTGACACTTGCGGACATGATGCGACACTTAAAACACTTGTAATGATGACATTTGCGACACTATCGGAGTGAGTAATTTTGAGGTGTAACAGTTGGTGCCCTAAAACAAGGGAGTTGGTGCTTCCTAGGGTTGAATCCATGAACAAGGAGATTGGTGTCTCCCAATCATTATTGTAACTTGTATTAATGTATTGATTTTATATTCAAGTTTATTGTTCTTGATCAATTGTTGTTAATAATTTTAAATCATTAAAATTTTAAATAATTAACCAATACTCATTCACCCCCCCTCTCAATATTGACTTGGTGTTGATCGGACGTGAAATGTTAGACATCTATAGGTTGAATGGCTAGCCAAAATGTTACCAAGAGATGTATTTTTCTAAGGTACTAAGAGCTAAGCTAAGGCATAGCTTCCATAAGTTTCTTTACTTCACATGAAAATTAAAGAAGGACTTTTCATTATAAATATCAATGTTTCAACTATCACAATACATGTGGGATATATATTTTGAGAACAAGTCGAATTTTTAAAGAAGAAGAATGAATTTAAATCAAGGGCCTAGATTGCCCCGTGAAAATTAATCAATGGTTGTTGAGTCTTGATGTTCTAGAGGCCATATATTGAGCTCCCGAACTCCATTTGTAGTAAACTATACCTTGTTGAAAATTTAATTCGACGAGGAAGATGATGGAATAGGTTTTCAAGGCTGAATATGGCCAGAATTGTTTTAAAAATTAAAATATCATTCAACTATTTTTTCATGGTTTGTTGAGAAATTTGCTTGGAACCTCAACTTTCTGAGGCCATAACATGAGATAGAGACCTTTTTTTTGGGTAATTGAAGACTATTTGGAAATATGAGATGATGAATATTCCATATAAAGTGGTTTATATGGCTGAAAGGGCAAATAGTTTGCTTAGAAAATCAAAACACAACCCACTTTAAACAAAGGGGGGGAACTAATTTAAAATTTCAAAATAAAATTTAATTACAAAAATTTTATTAAATAAAAAAAGGGAACCCTACAAGACAGGGATGTCAATGATGCAAATTAATTAATGATACGTTATTGAGGCATTAATTAAAGTGATTGTTCCATGAAAGAGAAATCCCTAACTACTCAAGATGTTAGAAGAGTCGGTTTTAAAAAGAAAGAAAGGACTTCATAAAAGAGTTAGAAAAGATTGCATTATCAAAGAAGAAGATCAGAACGAAAGGGTCCATCCATCAACATGCATCCAAGCCTCTGATCAATAAACAAATCTCTCCATATTCTCCATTCTTCTTTTTATTCTACGCCATTTTCTCAAGGCTTTTTGTTCATATTTTTGAACTGAACATAAGGATGAGTTCTTGAGTGTTTCTCTTGTAATCTTCCAACACTTTTCTTATATGATCATGGAGTGTTTACAGACATCTATGTGATTGATAAATAGATTTTTTGTATTGTTGAATATCTTTCAATGAAAAAACTTTGCATAGAACTATTCTAGGTCATTTCTCTAATGATTTCTCAAATCTTGGGATTTCCGAGTGTGATATTTTTGGAGTTTTCCTATCAAATTTGTTTTTGTATTAAATGTAGAACTCTTTTAAAGTTATTTGAGATGATCAAAACTAAATTTCCTCATTTTTCTTGTGATAATATATTTATGGATCCACTATTTGTATATGATTTAAATGGTTGTATTTATGATGTTGAGCACAAAGATATTCTGATATTGAAGCCTTAAATCTTATATTTGTTAAAAATCTATTCATTGTACATAAAGATCAAATCTAGTTATCAAGAACCATTCCATACACAAATCAAAGAAATAAATATTTTGGGGTTTATTTTTTAGCATTCTCCCCAATCCAATACATGCACCTCTATAAAAATGCAGGGGGATTCATATCTTCATGAGGTTCTTTTGTTTTCTCTTAATCGATGTAAACATCAACAACCTGCAACCTTATTGTAGCATCCCATTTATAAAACTTATGAACTAAGAATGCATTATGTACTTATGACTTAGGTTGGTGAGCCAGTAAAGTTGAAAAGGGGCCAGAGTGAAAGACAGACAAGGACAAAAGAGATAGGGGGCTATGATTCCACGAGATATGGGGCTTGAGGGGTTAAGTCTTATTATTATTATTTTATTTACCCATAATTGATTTTATGGAGAAAAGGGGTTACATGAGATTCTTGGGAGGATGCCTTATGGATCTTGTATTCATGTAATTATATAAACATCCCTTGGGGGTTATTTTTTAGTCTTCCTCTCCCTAGTTCTTATTTTGTTCTTATTCTTCCCCTTCCTTTTTCCTCGCTCATTCTAGCTATTTCATGTGATCTTGGGCTAAGAATGGAAATGAATGGCTTGAAGAGGAGATTCATTTTTAAATGGTTGTAACATAATTTACTGATCATTCCAGGAGGGAATGGATGCCCGGGTGCATGAGCTTGATGGAAGTATGGATAGAATTGTCCACAACTGAGAAATCTTGGAGTTCTAGTAGGGATATTTCATGACCACTAGAACTGGAGCCCTGGAGAGAAGTAGGAAATCCTGAGGGATGACATGGTATAAAAAGGTGTTCATTTCTTTGGGTTGTGCAGGCTGAGGGGGAAAGAAAGATGGGAATTTGGATTTGTTGTGTGGTTGGGAAAAATGAGAGCTAGTTAGCCAATTGTTGTGTGTTTTTAGATTTGGCCTAGCACCCATCCTTGTGGATTCATAGCCCTGGCTTGGGGGTGACCTGCTGTTGAGAGTAAATGAACATCAATGTCTATGGTTGGGAGGAATGTCCTTGGTCTGCAGCTAGTTGGTGAATGTTTACTTGAAAGATAAGTGCTCTCTGTGTTTTTTTGTATAATGTTATTATGTTGTGTATTTAATTATCTCTAAGATATGTATTTTAGTGTGCATGTCTACTGGTTATTTGTTTTACATGGCATGTTGTTTACTTATTTATGCTATAGCATGGATCTTGTCTTAGGCATGTTATTTTCATGCCTCTAACATTAATGATAAGTCCTTTGAATTTGATATAAGTTCAGAGAACTAAGTCTTGGGACTACAACATGCCCCACCTGCTAGCAATTGGGTTTGTTGCAGTTGAATTAAGTGGCATAGTCCTGCCTATGGAAGGTTGGGTACATTACAAAATGGTATCAGAGATTCTGGTTGAATCATCGAGCTGGTATGGTCTGGGTCTATTGGTCAGAGTCTTGTGGTTTAAATCAATTTAAGACCTTGAAATCGTAAAGCTGAGGAGGAATGGTGTTTCAGAGTCCATGCAGAAGCTAGAGCATCAGAGCTCCTTTGTAAGGGATCGTGGGATTGTGACCGTCCCTTTTGAATTCAAGAGCGATCACCACCATGGGATCAAGAGATATCTGGATCATTGGATTGTATGGAAGGTGAACAAGGGTCGTCTGATGAAGGAGAAACTAGAGGTTGGGGTAAGGTTAAGTCCCAACCATCAGATCTATATTTTTTTATCATCAGTCGTCGGTCGAGGCCAAGAAAAAAAGGTAAGACTTTGGGACTTCGTTGCTTTGACATTCTTGGAAGGCAGGAAAAGCCTGAACTACTAAATGTCGGAGTCGTGAAGTCTTATCAGTCATCCAATCTAATAGGAGGTGTAGGGGAATCTTCATTGTCGATCGTGGTCACCCGGCGTTGACCACTTTGCGATTTTTCACTCCAGGATTTTTAAACCTTGTTGAACTGCTACAACCGGGAGCCCTGGAGCACCGAAGCCCTGAAATTCCCGTTAATTGTTAGATCAAGGGAAAGAATTTGGGAGTGTTGTGGGTCGTTAGATCTAGCAATGGTAGAAGGGTAGTGAAGTTCAGGCTTTGGAAATTTTCCACTCTAACGATTACTAAGTATGTTGTAAAGAAAAACCCCAAAGCATCGAAGCCCCGAAGTGTCAAATGCATGGAAGTGTAAATTCATGATGTCATGTGGACCATCGAATATGGAGCAATGATTGTGGATCATCTATGTGGTTGATGACATGCCTTATGCCACATGGCATGGGTTCCATGTGGGGACATGTCTCACCCATTTTTAGTACCTTTTGGACCTGATATGTTCATTTTTGAGTGAAACATGGAACGCATGCCACAATTCCACATCACCCTAGGTGATGTCATCATGTCATGCCATCTCCGGGAGTATGTGACTCCAAGGGTGTCCAAGTTTTCGTTAGTGAAAAGTGTCGAAGCTCAAAGTCGCGAAGGCATGCAGAACGTCGATCTAAGATCCCTTCAGGAACTCTCTTGACTGTTGGATGAAGTAGAGGGAGAATAGGTAAGTACTTTAGAGGATTTTAACTCCAGGGAAGTGGAATAATCAAGAATGGAAATATCCTGGATCCCCAGAGAACCAAATTTCTAGAGTGTGTGAGAACAATCTGTCTCAATGCTTGATTAATTCTCAACCATTCGTTTAACCTGTGGATGAACAGGGTAAGTACTTCGAAGGATTGCCACTCTGGGGAAGTGGAAGACTCAGGAATGGAAATATCTTAGAGCCCCAGAGAAATAAATTTCCAAATTGGTTTAGAGTTGTCTATCTCAATGCGTGATTAATTCACAACCATGGATCTCATTGAATCCTCTGGATGGGGGCGGGACCATCCATTCGACGGGAGATTAAATCTCGACCATTTTTTTTTCTAGTGGAATGATTGATGGGTTTGACAAATCATAACTCTAGGGGAAATCATAATTTGACAAGGGAAAACATCTGAAGGCCAAATTCCAGAGGACTTGGTCCCTGCGTCGGTCCCATGCTAAGGTAAAAATGACCTGGAAGTAAACCGAACCTTGTACTTGGTGTTCACGCAAGATCCTTTGTAGAAAAACACAGAGCGGGGAATTAAAGTGTGATAAAGCCACGATTTCAAGCCATGGTCATTTGGAACTTGGTTTGAAGCAAGAGCCTTTGTAGTTTTTGATTTTTTGTATAAGCTAAGGGGGTCAAAAGTGTTTTTTTTTCAGGGAGCCCTAAATTTCTACTTGTTGGATTACTGAGAGGGGGGGTGAATCAGTAATAGAGCAATTTAATCCTTTCTAACCATATAATCCAAGTGTTATATCAATGAATCATTATCATCCAATAACTGTAGAGTAAATAAGCACTGAACAAATGAACAAACATACACATACACAGTACACCAGTGTTTTACGTGGAAACCCAAATCGAGGGAAAACCACGAAATTCTTTTTCTTATATGTCTTGAAGAATTACATTCATTGGAATCACCAA
>ML812902.1:0-14871 GCA_009831015.1 Picea engelmannii | reverse complement strand
CGATGTAAGTTTAACGAGCCCAAAGAAGGTAAGCTCGGTGGTTTTTAATATTTAGAGAGTTTGAAAAAGCATAAAAGGAGACTCCACTGGGGTACCCTTTTCGAAGATAGTCTAGTCGGTTCGAAAAAGGGATAAACTAGCACTGATTAGACGTCGATTCAGAACCATTTTAACGAGTGTGACAAGGACAAGATCACTCGGCTATTTTTTCACTTTTAAGGAGTCTGAAAAAAGCTTAACTATGGACTCCGTCAGGAATTTTCTTTTGGACCATTTTAATGAGTGTGAAAGAATAAGGTCACTCGACGATCTTTTCAATTTTAGGGAGTCTGAAAAGAGCTTAACTATGGACTTCGGGGGGGTTTCTTTTTCGTAAATTTAGTCCCTCAGGCCCGAAAAAGGAATAAAATTATACCTGAGGATACTCTTCTAAGGAACGGGAATTCAATAGAGTATTCCTTTGTTCGTACAATTGACCGTCCAGACCGAAAAAGGGGTAAACTACCGCCGGACAGACATGACTTCAAATTTTAGTTTAATGAGCGTGAAAGGTCACAAGATCGCTTGACAATCTTTTCATGTTTAGAGGGTCTGAAAACGGATTAAAAGGGGACCTGTTATGTTTTGGGAGTCCGGAGCGTAATACAAAGAGTGAAAAAGACCCATGCAAATGAGGCTCAAACTCATATTCAGGAAAGACTATACAGACTCTCGAGCCTACAGTGTTGTTAGAAATGACATGGACACCATAATGCAACCAGGACCTACCTAGGGCATCCATGTTTTGGTAAGCTCTACCACCAAGTCACGACACTTCTAGAGAATATATGATGGTTCCGTGTCACAAATGGATGGGATCGATACTATAGCATAAGAAAAAGGAAACGAGATGCAAAAGTTGGGGTGATATCCTACCCTATATGCTCAAGTTGATTTTTTGAAAAAATAATTTTTTTTATGGACCGTCAATATTTTTTTTTTTTTCAAAACTCAAAAAAAATGTCCCAATACCTAATCAAATCCCTCCCATATAACTCCTGGATCACTCTAAATGGTTTTTGGTATAAATAAACTGATAAGGGGGGCCAAAAAAGTGACAAAAAGAGGCCAAAAAGTCTATAAATAGAAGTTGTCAGCTCATTATCACCATTGCTGATTTGGAAATTGACTCTGGAGCCAAAAGACCCCCTTTGCCAAAGATCGTGATTTTGGGAGCTACAGTGGACGAAACAGACTTATGCTTGGACCAAGTAAGTACAAACTCCCTTATCTAGCTATTCAATACTTCCTTTTCTTCATTTGAGTTATTTTTTAGGTGGGCATCGACCTCAAAAAGATAGGCCCTAGGTACACGCGGGTTGTCCAGAGACAACCCATGTGTACATATGTGTAGAGTAAAGTCTGCACGCATGTACATGCGACTGTCGCCTCTACAGGCCGCATGTACCCCCCCTATTGATGAAAAAGTAAATGAAAACAAGTATTGACCCTCCATTACCTTTTTGTGTTGGCAGGATGTATGTCCAGTGGAGGGAAAGGGAGTACGAGGCTTCCAATGAGTTAGTTGCTGCAGATCCGAATGTTGTGGCCGTGATGATGCAGTGCGGTTTGCTAAAATTATTTTTATGTCCGTTTATGCATGCAAAACCAAGGCTACTAAATGCCTTGATTGATTACTGACACCCTGATGTAGAGGCGTTTATGCTAGAGGGGAAATCCTTGGTGCCCACCACCGAGGATATTTACTTTCTAAATGGCCTCTCAAGGAGAGGGGAACCAGTCAACTTTCAAACTTTTCTTGCGGGGCCGATCAAGGTCTCGGAGTTGATAGCTGAGTATTGTGAGGCTGGGACCGATTGTAGAGGTTTATCGGTACCTATTAGCAATATTACCAACCTCACACTACAGACTATTTTATTGCTTATTGGGAAGATTACCGGCTCAACAGTTGTGCATCAGGCTTCGTGCGCACAGATGAACTGTGCTATCCAGTGCATGAATGCACAAACTTTTTATTGGAGTACCACACTGCTGGAGTGTATGAAGAGGCAATTGATAGATTGCCGACAGCGGACACAGAGGAACTTCGTGTTTGGTACTATCTTTTGTTCGTTCTTTTTCGAGAGAGTTCCATGCTTCATTCCTCGGCTTGCAGTATGAGGACATCTGGCCTCTTTCCCCGCAGTATGCAGATGGGCAGTGTTACTGTTGTGATAGGGTGGCAGAAGGACCGTTGAGGCCTTCAACGGTGACTTTTTTTCTTGACTGTCGTGACATATCCCTGCTATCGAGGACTACCCATATGCGGGGATCAACTTTTCGAGAGATCCAGAGATACCCATGCCTCCTGGTGAGGAGCGAGGGGAGATGGGTAAGTCTCCACCTGTACATTTTTTTTTTGTTTGCATATGTAATTTTTTGTATGCCAGAGTATTTGATGGGTAAACATGTATTGCATGCAGATGTGGGACCCGTGCGACCTTCCGGCTATGCACGGAACAGGCGTCGCCCACGGCCAGAAGCTGCAGCTGTCGCCGTTGGGGGAGCATCAGTAGCAAGGAACCTCCCAGCAGGAGAGGTCGAGAGGGTCCTTAGGTGAATTGAGCAAAACTTCACTGTGCTCACTCGCACAGTCCCGATGGCAGAGATAGAGGACCTGCAGCTGTGCATGCAGACTCATGTTGTGGGGGCACCTCGAACATGGGTCCGATTGTTTAGGCATTTAACCCATGAAATAGATGATTATAACAGGGCCCATAGGCCCTGAACAGGCTTTAGACTTTTTATGTGCCACGAGCACCTTGTTGTATATATTTTTTGAGGGCATAAGCTCGGTGACTCGTTACTGTTCCCACTTTTGAGGTGCTTGCGTCCATCTATGTACTCTGAGGATTTTATGATGTTTATATATGGTTTTTATTTATTTTTGTGTCTTATGGATTATGTGTGCAAAAATGTATTTACATGTTTATGTCCATGATCTTTTTATATGTGGGCAAGATGCCAATCTAAAATGTGATTATCTAGAGTATCTGTGATTTGGTTTAATCTCCTAGGAACATGAAAATATGTGATATAATCAAAGTTTCATTCTAAGAGATGTACCCTAAGGAATCGTCGGTGTAAAGTGGGATCATGAACCCGATATATTCTGTTTAGTTGTGACACAACCAGTTGAGCATCTAGATAGACCCGGAGATGAGAGATACCCAATGAAAATGCATCACGAAGCAACTCAATAACTCCACTATACTTGGAAACATTATTTGTGGTGTCCCCTAAGCATATACCTCCAAAAGATAACAACTGACCCTATGGTGTAAACATTACCCAAGCTGCGGAGGCAAGCCTCCGTGTGTGTCAACTAGCACCGTCTACATACCCAATGAACACCTCGGGCTCACTTGACATATGCCATATTGACATGTCCATAACACTTTTAAAAGAACTGTAAAAAAGTAATAGTACAAAGACTATACATATGTTACAAAAAGTTACCCACAGTGACCTGTCTATGAGTAATACTTTTTGAGGTAGAGCCCATTTCTAGGCTCTGCCAAATCATTCCCTTCAAAATCAACCAAACAATAAGTGCCCTTTTTTAAAACCTCTTTGATAATGAAGGGTCCGAACCACATGGGTTTAAACTTTCCTTCCCCCAAGGGGGTCCTTGTCTTGGTCATAGACTAGGACAAGGTCGCCTTCAGAGAAAATCCGAGGACGAACGGACCTATCATATTGACACTTGACCTTATGTTTATGAGCCTCATTGTCTAGGGCCGCGTTGGATGCTGCTCATCAAGTTGTTCAAGGTGTACTAACCGTTCTTCAAGTGGATAAGTGTTTGGCAATAATTGTACTGCCAATTTCAGAGATGGGATTTGACATTCGATGGGCAAGACTGCCTCCAGCCTGTAAACATGTTGGAAAGGTGAGAAACTGGTTGCAGTCTTAACTAATGTTCGGTAAGCCCATAATGCCGAGTATAACATCAAATGCTAGTTTGAATTGGCTGAGTTGATAGTTTGTTGTAGAATCGTCTTAAGAGTTTTGTTTACAGCTTCCTCCTGCCCATTGGCTTGGGGATAGTAAGGTGATGAATGTTCTTGCCGTAACCCAAGCTTTGATGTTAATTCGAACATCATTTGGTTCTGAAAGTGACTACCATGGTCAGTGAAAATCTCTCTCAGGACGTCGAACCGTGCTATAATCTGGTTGAATAAGAAGAGAGCTACAGTCTCTCCATCATATTTAAACGTTGGCATAGCTTCGACCCACTTAGTGAAGTAGTTGACAGCTACAATGATATAGCAGTGCCCCCTTGTTGACGAGGGGTTGCATGTAGTGTAATCAATCCCCCACTTAGTGAGGGGACCAACTATGATGAATGGAAACATGGGAGCTGGATGTGCCCTCATCTTTTGAGAGAAGATTTGGCACGGATGGGACTTCTTGACCGACTCGATACAATCTTCGATAAGTGTGGGCCACAAGTAACCTGCTCGTAAAATCTTTTGGGCTGTTGCCAACCCAGATAAGTGACCACCACAAGTTCTTGTATCACAATCGTTGAGCACTATGACGGCCTCCTCATGAGTGAGACATCGACGCAATATGCAGTCTACACCTCTTCGATACAACGTATCATCAAGTGTGAGATAATTCTTAGCCTGATGGCGTATCCTCCGACGCTCGTCATGAGAAGCAGAGGTGGGGCACTTCAAAGTCTAGAGATAGATCAGTATATCTCCATACTAGGGGTCTGAAGATTCAATAAAAAACATATCCCCCCGGATAGGCAATTCCTCAGGCACAACGTCACCTGACTCAACCGGAAGCTCCGAAATAAGTTCTGCGAAGACCAATGACTTCTTGGACTTTGTTGAAATGAAGTCTAAGTCAAATTCTTGGAGGATGACCATCCATCTACTGATTTTTCCATCGATAACTCATTGTGTCAACATGTAATAGAATGGATTCACGACAACAACGACGGTGGTCTTGCGAAACAGAACATAGTGACGGAACTGTTGAATAGCATGAACTGCTGCCAACACAAGTTTTTTGAGATGGGAATAATTAAGTTCCGGTCCTAAAAGGCCTCGGATTAGGTAATATATCACGTATTCTAAAAACAAATCATCTTCCTGAATTAAAACCATGCCTATGGTTGACTCTACGACAGCCAGATATAATAAGAAATCTTTGTTATAATTAGGTGGTTGTAGCAGAGTTGTGGTTGTGAGGGTGTGTTTTAATGCATCAAAAGAGTGTTGAGCAGCTTCGTCCCAGAAAAAGGGAACATCTTTCTTAAGTAAACGCATAAATCCCTTGGTGATTTCGGCATAGTTGGCGATGAAGCGTCGTAAGAAGTTCGCCTTGCCTTGAAGACTTTGAAGTTGTAAGATTGTGCGTGGGGGGGGAAATTGGATTATTGCCTCCACCTTAAGAGGATCCACCATGATCCCTGTTGTTGATACAAGGAAACCTAACAAACGTCCTGATGTGATGCAAAAGCTGCACTTGTTGGGATTCAATCAAATCCTGAAGTAGCGACAATGTTCGAAGATTAGTTTGAGGTGCGTAGGATGATCCTTTCTCTTGCGAGAGCATGATGCTAAATCATCTAGATAGGCCTCGACTATATGTTTGAGGTCTTGAAACGCAAAAGACATGGCCCGCTGGAAAGTGGCTCCAACATTCTTGAGGCCAAAAGGCATCTTACGACAGGCGAATGTACCCCACGGACAAATGAATGTCGTTTTGTGTTGGTCTTTAGGTTTGATTTGGATTTGATTATATCCCGAAAAACCATCCATGAATGAAAAGGCTTCACAACCAACACATTCATCAATGATCTGGTCAATGAATGGGGTTGTAAAATTATCTTTTGGACATGCCTTGTTCAAATCATGAAAATCGATACATACACGAATCGTGCCTTGTTTTTTATTGACCGGCATGGGGTTTGACACCCATTGAGTCAAATGAATAGGATAAATGAAACTTGCCTTGAGCAATTTCTCAACCTCAATCTTAATGGCTACTTCTTTCTTAGGATTGATTGGATGAATTTTTTTCCGAACAGGCTTAGCATCAGGATACGTTGTGATTTCATGTTCAACTATTTTTGGACCGATACCTGACATTTCCTCATAAGACCAGGCAAAAATGTCGTAGAATTCTTTGAAAATATCTGTATAAATTTGAATCTCTTTGGGGGAGAAATCCGCCCCGACGAAGACATTCTCCATAATGCCAGGGTTTGGAGAGATGTTGATAGGTATAGTTTCAGCGATAGTCGCCATATTTCCCTCAGCATAAATTTCTTATGTAGCTAAGAGATTAATAGGACATGGTTGATCTCTCGTCGTGGTGATAGTGAATTCTCCTGCTCCAATTCGGCTTAACTCTGGGAGGAAGTATGATCTGTGATGAAGATCTTCCCAAGGTTTGTCCAGACTAGTCATTGCCTCAATTACTGCTTCATCAGAAGACAAGACTAATTCTAACGAATCAATGGTAGCAAGAGAACCCTGAGCCCAAATAGGCTCTAAAAGGGGATCCAACTCTTCTGCGAGAGTCGGATTAGGGTTAGCTGAAGCTTGCTGGACTAAAGAGTACGCTACTTCAGCAACCGACAAGGGCATGGACATGCCAGAGTGCCTTGTCTGATCCATCGTGGTTGATGGGGAAGGAAGAATCCATGGATCCTCAAAGTAAGTCGTGCGGAATGACGAAACTTGAAAAATCTCAGCCTTGTGGTGATTAGATATAAACTTGACATCATCATGAGGAGGTGGGTAATCGAAGGTACCCATCAAGGATGGGCACAAACCAACTCCTACATTAATGACACCGGGTTGAGGATTATCAATCATGGGAACTGTAGATGCCCCCAAAGCTGGGTCAGGTCTAGAGAAGGACAATTGATCGATGGTCACTATCCAGCCTTCGTGTGGAAACAACAAGACTCGGAAAATGGTAGAAACCACATCTTGCATAGCGTAAGTCCAACTCTGACCTAACCAGAGGTTATAGTCGAGGGGGGCATCAAATACCTCTACTTCGACGCACATGGTCTTCCCTCCTAACTATACAGGGAAAGAAGGGATGATGCCATGTGGTCGGAAAGAACGACCGTCGAACGAAGTGAGGAGAGTAGGTGATGGAGACAAAGCAGGTTGGCCAATAGCCTTCCAACATGCTAATGACATAACGCATGTCAAGGTGCCCTCGTCGACCACCGTGAGGAAGATATTGTGCGTAAAATTTTTCATGGGATGAGCCACTACTATCTGAAACACTACGTGGTAAGGCAGACAAGGTTTTAAGTCGGTTGTATCTAACATGATGGTACCCGAGTTACAAGTCTCAGTAGAGCCTAAAGCATTCAACAAGGCTTTCCTCTGAGTAGGGTAGCTTTGGAGGACTTCCAAAGCAGACATTGCACAAGGGGTTTGTGATAAATCCTCCACCATAGAGTAATTCTGGGCGGCCCATGCATTTGGGTTGTGAGAAGCTTTCTTAAATGCACCTTTTGGAATGCATGTCATTGTTTCGCCCAACGTCTTCTCGATCTATAGAGAAAGAGATGGGATCTTAGCTTCTTTACCCTTCTCAGAGGCGCTTGGTTTACTATAGTCGTGCGCTCTAGTCATTATTAAAGAATCACCCCTAACCATATATATGTTCGTGGATGAGGAACTGTTTGGAGGAGGGAAGGTTTCTTGGTTTCCCCCTTCGGCACTTGTAGAGGCTTGAGTTAAATTTTGCCCATGCTAAAAGGGATTAGTCAACACGGCTTGTTGTTTTTGTGTGACAAACTTTTGGGCCTCTGCAAGTCGAGGACAAAGATGGGTCAGGTGGTCTTCCACACACAAGTTGCACGGATACCTCGCCTTCCATTTTTCCATGGTGCCCTCACCAGCATTATCAGTGGGTTTTTTCTCCCCCTTACCCTTCTTTCATTGTTTTTTCTTCCCTTCAGGCTACTGGGTAGCCTTTGGGTTAGTCAACTGCATGGAGTGTACTTATGAAGTTTGGGTAGGAGGAGCAGCCAAAGCAGTAGTCTGGTTGGCCGCTGAGTGTTGGATAGAAAACTGTTGCAATTTTTTTGTTAATTGCTCAACAGGCTTGGTTTGTGTTGAACCAACAATACCATCAGCATGTGGTCCATCTCTTTGTCTAGTTTTATCCAGTATCGATTGTGGTGCATCCGGCAGGATATTGTATAATAAACTAGACTAAGAATAGATGAGCTCAAACTGTTGAGCCCTCATGATGGCATCTTCTTCGGAGAAAAATCCTGAAGTCGCGACGTCTTTGGATAACTGTGGGACTAAAGACTTAAGGAACCACTCAAGCAGAAATGCTAGTGGGAATTCTACTTTGATTAGACTCTTTTGCCGTCTCCACTCTCGGATATGATTAGAGATATGGTCCACTATTGTCTATTCGAAATTGGCAAGCAGCTTTGTGCCAGCGTCGTATCTTACAGGTAACTGGAAATGGTTAAGGAAAGCCATCGCCAGTTCGCCAAAAGAAGAGTATTTGGAGCGATCAAGCTCGATGTACCATTTCACGACACTCCCGATAAGAGTGAGTTGAAACAATCGCAACTGGAAGGAGTCATCTTTCAATGAGTTAGATGAACACCAAAGATGGAAGGTAGTCACGTGATCACCTGGATATTCATTAGGCTTGGACTCAAACTTTGGAATGTCCAAAGGCAACTTCATTGGCATAGGAGGCTAATGTGGATCATGAAAAATAGGATCATTTAACAACCTTGTCAAATCTGGCAAGTGTAACGTCGCCAGGAATGGTAGTTTGGGTTGCTGCTGATAGCCTGGGAAAAAGGGTCCTGGAGTTGGACTGGCACCAGGTTTCCAGGAAAAGTTTGGTTGTTGGCCTAAGTTCTGGTAGAAACCATGGCCCTGACCAGTGTAAGGATTTTGCATCTGTGGAGACATCATTGGTTGATTCCCCATAAAGGACATAGGATGTTGGGCATGCATCGTGTTTGAAGGACTTTGGGAAGGATTACCCCATATCGGTCCTGATGGGAGAGGCATAGAAGTTTGTCCAAGGTTCCATTGACTATGGAAAGAATTACCCCAGAATAACATTCCAGAGGAGGGAACGGATCCTTGTCCTAAGTTCCAAGGTCCTGCTATATGTGCCCCCGGTGCAGGAATAGTACCCTGCACCGGAGTAGACTGTCCAAAAATGGGAGTTCCCGCAGACGGGAAAGTGGTGGATGTAAAAGTGTTGTTACCAAACGTCCCATTCCAAACAAATGGTGACGAACCTACCGACATAGTGTGCACAGGTGTTCCTTGACTCCCGGCTCCAAATAAACTAGTGTGTGCAGGCTGCCCGACGGACTGCTGACGCAGACCACCAAGCGAAGGGGATAAATGAGAGATATGACCTCCAACGTAAGGAAAAGAATTAAAAGGGATGGAAGTGCCCCAAAGTTTACCTTGTAGAGGAGCGTTAGAGCTCCCTACCCCCAGACCGAAAGTCTGTAAAGTGGAGTGAGTGAGTGCAGGACTTGTACCCGAACTAGGCATACCATATGAAAATGGAGGGCCTGTCGCACTAGGTGTGAAGGGAGGCATGGTCACCGTGACAGATGGGATCGGTCCACTGTGAGACATAGTTGCGGTCGAGACCATGGTGGCTCAGACCGTCGATGACAAGTTAGGAGATGCTTCTCCTATGGTAGCAACGGTGGTGGGAATGGAAGAATTCCCAGAGGAAGTAACAACGTTTGTTTCCATAGTTGTGTGAGGCACTGACAGGCGTTCGTAAAATTGGATAGGTACAATGACCGATGGACAAGTATCAGTGGTTGAGGTTTCAACTGAGCCAAGATTGGTGGTTGATTCCTCTGGGAGTTGTTCAGGTACAATGGTTTGTAACTTGGTTGCTTTGAAAGACCCTTGTTGGTCTAGCTTCCACCTTAATGGTGGCGGGAGTGGCTCCAGTATAACTGGCGGCAGGCCCAGAAGCCTTCATGACCGATGGAGCTCAGGATCCTCCACTGTGTGAGAAAATCCAAGACACGCTAAGTTATTCTACATGTGCAAACAGTGACACACACTAAAAAATAAGCCCCTAAAAGATAAGACAAGAAAACACTAAACTAGTTGGAAGAAGAGTTACAACAACCAAAACTAGAGCAACTTACCGGTGCAAGTGAAACTCGAACACGGAAGCACCCTTTGGGTATACTCTGTAAATCATGGCCCGATGTCTGTCCTAGGTACTGCGGTATACCCCCATAGTCACCTATGTATGTCCCTAAAAAGATTGGCAACTAGTTTGCCAGCACGCGAACAGTCGCCAGGTGGGTACAGTCGAAATTCGGGTAGACCACAATGAGCAGGGTATCAACCCCGAAACCTGTCAAGGGTATCGAGAGAAAATGTTCCGAAAGACAACTGAGGACCTCGAACGGAATCGATACCCACGAAGCCCCGTGGCAAATGCAAACGACGGAATCCCAAAACAAGCCCTCGATATGTGTTCTCCACTACGCTTGGTCCGGCTTTGGAGGGGTTATCTCCGCTACCTTTCCTCACGTGATCTCATGTTTATCCCCTGTGTTAGAGGGGGGTCCTAGATAACTTCCACAAAACTGGACTTCTACACTCCCTATCACAGAATCCAATGTTTGGTTTTGAGTGGCCTTGGAGAGTTTCCTCTACAACCTAATCCAAGGCCCTAGTCCTGAACTAGTGTATGAACCCTACAAACAAAAAGTCTAATAGATTTTAAATTAGCGTTGCTTTTATGGGATTTCTTACGTCACGAGGTACGAAGGTGAAACTGATGATGTGTAAAGACTCAAAGCAAAAATGAATGAAAAAAGCTGGAAACAAAAGACTTTTACTAAATGCAAAAATCAACAACTTTTCACAAAGAAAGACTTCTTTTTCTTTTTATTTTTTCTAAGATTTCATGCAGCAAACATAAAGGAATTTCGCTCGACTACGAGATACTTATGCTCTAAATGCACTACAAAAAACTTATGAACAAAAATACTTCTCCCTAGCTATTGATGCAGAAACACAATCTTCAAACAAGAAGAAAATGAAAAGATTTTTTTTCTCTTTTTTTTTATTTACGTGCTAATCAAGAAACAAAGGGAAAATACTGACAAGCCTAAGACCAAGAAAAAACAAAATTATGGCTTAAAGCGTAGATCGCAAAGAATCATAACAAAGACACACAATGGCAATCAAGAAAGCATAGACTCTTACGCTTGTCTAAAAACCATAAAACAAAATTTTTCTTTTTTATCTTTTCTATCAATTATCAACTAAGAAAAAACAGGCTAAGGGTAAGAAGCCTTAACCTACTGACTGTTCAACCCTAGACTCAAACACCTGAGAGGAACACTTCTCACCACAGGAGGGGATGATTGTCCTACCCTGATTGAAAAGCAGCCTGTCAAGCATGCTACTGTCACTGAAACAGCACGCGTGCGAACGCATGCTGAGCAAAAACAGAACGCGTGTACACGCGGTCTGACCTTGTACAGGCCGCATGTATGTATAAGTTCTAAGACAAAAAATAAAAACAGGCAGCCCAAACCTAGAAGAGGCCTCTGGTATTGACAACCAGGGTCTCTTGAAGGCTTGGATGCTTCTTCTAACAGAAAATAAAAATAATTGCAAAGAATAACAAAACACAACAAGACAAACTGAGACAATACTGTGAACCAACAAGACTCAGAAAGGATCCAGAAAACCCCTTGAGAATGTATAATTTTGACAGGAAAGAGGAGAACTGCCTCTCAAGGTTTCTGAACACCTACACACTACTAAAACCTCCACAGCTAGCGTTCACACGTGGGCTGTAAGAGGTTAGGGCGCGGGTCCACGTGTGTTGGCCTTCTGTAGGCCATGTGTACCTCTGTGTGTCTCGACAATTGTCATCAAGCAATAGTCAAGGAAAACTGGTATAAAGAACCAGGCTCCCTGCTAGCTCAGGCTTTACAGAAAAAGACAGGAAAAGAAACAGAAAATCTAATCTCTTAAACTACCCAAAAAACTCAACTAAATCCGGAAACCCTAAAGAGTATCTTCCCCAGTATGGTTGCCAACTCTGTTGTTGGGAAAATACCCTACGGAATAGCAAAATAGGGTCATACTTTCATGCATATTTTGACCATAAAGAAATTACCTTTTAACCTACCACCCAAAACTTAAACCCCTCTTTGACAATACATGCATGTAAAGGAACTACTAACCTTTTTACTAATGTTTGGTGTAGATCCTCCGTTGTGCTTTGCCCGCTTGCTTGCGTTGCTCCTTCCAAAGATAATCCTACAATCAAGACAAACCACTACGTGTGCATGCTATTTTTCTACTTGAGGGTTAGAAATTAAGCATAAATTAAACAAACCATAGATAACTCATGCATTGGGATGGGAAAAGTATTCTTTTATTATTTGAACAATGAATCAACTTACAATCAAAGTCAAGACCGACCACTGCTCCTTGATCCTGATTTTGGGCTCCTCATCTTCTGTCCTCCAACTGCTTTGCATTAATTCTCCTTTGGCTTGAGGAAAGGCTAAAGGGTTGGGACAATGGATTCGAAAAATGGGAAGGGTTTCTTCGCTATAATTTTCCTCTTCCAAATGATACCCCTACCCCTTCTTTTATAGGCTAGAAGGAGCTAGGGTTTTGGATGAACTCTCGGCCATGCATGGCCGAGAGTTTCATTTAACTGACCCATATCTTTTTGTCCCATCTGCAAATTTCCTATTTTTGTGTTTTGTTAGGTACACGCGGGTTGTAGTGGGCCTTCCAGCATGTACATGTGTGTAGTAATGGGTTAGGGCATGTGGGCCTTGACACAAGAGGATTTTCAAAGAATTTGTTCAGCATAGTTTTGGAAAAGAAGGGACATGAGTTGGCCTGATGCCAGGTAAGCATGTGTGGTGCAATTTAGGGTTATAACAGACGACTCATCACTAGCAGAATGCACCTGGTACTGAGACATTTTGTACTTTCTTCAAGAGATGAAGCCTGCTGATGGAATGGGTAAGAGTAAGGCAAGATATTTAAATCTCAAAACGATAAGGTATTGCCTCATTGACCAAGTCCTGTACTAGAGAGACCCCCTAGGGGTGTTTCTTAGGTGTCTGAGCCCACAAGAAGCCTATAAAGTTATGTTTGAGTTCCATGGAAGCCTTTGTGGAGGGCATCATTTTTGGAAGACCACATCTCATAAAATTCTTAGGGTTGGGTACTACTAGCCCACCTTGTTCACTGATGTCTATAGAGAAGTTAGAGCTTGTATCAAATGCCAAAGGTTCTCAAGAAAGCAGTAGCTCAACTCACTGCCACTAAAGCATGTGGTAGCTTCAACACCTTTTCAACAATGGGGGTTGGACTTCATTGGGGAGATTCATCCTCCTTCAAGTGGCCAGCAAAGATGGATCCTGACTGCGATAGACTATTTCACTAAGTGGATAGAAGCGACCCCCACCAGGAGTGCTTCTCACAAGGTCATTATTAGCTTCCTGGAGGATATCATAGCTATATTTGGTTGTCTCAGCAGAATTGTCACTAATAATGCTACTTCTTTCAAGTATGAGCCTCTGATTAAGTTCTATGAACAGTGCAAAATTTCATTGATTCACTCCACCCACTATTATCCTCAAGGAAATGGACTGGAAAAATCTTCCAATAAAAGCCTAATCAAGCTCATCAAAATATTTTTGGAAGACAATAAGAGGGCCTGGGATTCAAATCTCAAATTCGATCTATGGGCCAATTAAGTGACAATGAAAAAGTCCCTGGGCACCTCACCTTTTCAACTAGTTTATGGGATGGAGGCTATTTTTCCCACTCAGCTCGTGTTACCTATAGCAAAATTCTTCCAAGATCTTGAAGGAGAGATAGATCATATGGTCAGAAGGATTCATCAAATAGTGGAGGTGCAACAGATCAGGGAACAGGTGATGGATGTGGTCCATAGTCATCAGCAAAAGGTCAAGTAGGCTTTTGACAGGAAAGTCACAAAGAAGGAATTCGAGCTCGAGGATTTGGTGCTTAAGTGGGATGCACCGAGATAGGATAGGGACAAACACAACAAATTTGACACCCTTTGGATTGGTCCCTTCAGGATCACTAAAGTATTCTCAAATAACACTTATAGGTTGCAGGATTTGGAGGGTGAGGAAGTCTTTAATGGCCCAGTAAATGGGCATTTCCTGAAAATATGTTTTGTTTGAGCCATAGGCGACTAATCATTTTGTAAATATTGTCCTTTTAGTTGTTTACTTATCTATTTTCATCTTAATAGACGACTCCATAGCCCAACAACAAGGCACTGAAGCTGCAAATGAGTTCTTAGAGCATCATAGGGATGACTGTATCCCCCATGGAGACTAATGTTAGCACAAATTCTTGCGAGATGGTGTTTTCTTCTGGTTTCGGGCCCTTGGTGTAAATGTATAGAAGTGGGGTTTGAAAACTATTCGAGTGTGTTTTATTCAAAGGATGCATCCATGAGCGTCGAGCGTAGTCCATAAAACGAGCCCATTTAGGGCCTAAAATCAAGTGAGCAGGCACTTTGTCTTTCAACGGTGAGGATCCACAGAGGGGGAAGATCGACGACCATCGGGTAAGTTTGGGTCACAGAAGTTGCACGGGGTCAAGCACCTGAGCTCATCTCCTATGGAAAAACTCACGAAGCGATCAAGCCATTTCGGCTATCAGGACTTCGGGAGAATAGAAGGGTCTCCTCCTTCCACTGCACTTCAGGATCCCTGAAGCCTGAAATGATGAAAAGAACTAGGACCGTTCATCAAGAGATGATCTAGGATGTCCATCCAATGGGACA